>CM050661.1:19707780-19797780 GCA_027574665.1 Rhynochetos jubatus | reverse complement strand
ATGCAGTGCTCTAAGTGTGTCTTTACAAGTATCCTGAATGCTGCTTGAGTATGGAAATTACCGACAAAAGAAATTAAGAGCAGGAACCCCATGATTAGACTAATGCATTGATCAAGTCAATTCTTCTCTGTTTCACTGCCAACACACCACATATAAAAGCGTCATTAAAGAAACTTTGCTGTCTCTCCTACTAATGGTCTACAATTTGAGCATGCCCAGATGATTGACAGGCTGTGCCAGGGCTGCCTGTGTTGTCTGAAAAAGCCACATCGGATCAGCGGAAGCTTAAAGCAAAGCATAAATTATAGATATATGTCTGTTTCTTTGATGATGTGAGACTAGTAGGTGCATCCCACTTCCATCACACAAAGAACCACACTTTCATGCAGCTTTTTCACTTTGTCACATCACATTTGAAAAAACAACAGTGAAAACATAAATGTTCTATTTTTTTTAACAAACAGCCTGTTCAAAGCCAGTTTTGAAGTTCTTCACTTTCTGAATTAATTAAATATAAAATAAGTGTTAAATTGCAAAGTTCAGAGCAGCGAGGGTTGTTGCTTATTTTCTATATCTATTTGTCATTACTATTAGCTGTTATACGTGTTTCTGAACCGGAGCTACTGAACTGGAATGCTCTTAACATTTTGACCATTTCGAACAAAGGTGTTTAGGAGGCACTGAAAAGGGACATTATTTTGCTTTGTTAATTTTATTGTGAAAAGCTGATAGAATTTTATTACTTCTAAATTATAGAATCTTCAGAAATATTATAACAATGAATTTGGGGCTCAGGAAAATGCTTATAATCAAGTAAAAGTATGTGTAATATATTTATGTAATAAAAAAGAGAGAGATTGTCATTATAATCTTACCTTGCCAACACGAAGAAAACTGCAGACTTATTGTAATATTAACAGATGAAATGCTACCTAGTTAGTTGATGTCATTTCTCTACCAGAACAAAAATCTCCATTATAGATCAGCTCATGAATTCGATGGTTGTGTTGTAGCTAATAGTCAGCCAAAAATAATAATGCATTAGTGTTCAGTCATATAGTAATTGCTCTAGAAATGCCTTCTACATTTGCAATTTCAATGAAACGCTGAAAATATAATACTAGACAGATACAGGATAGACCCATTACATATTTCTGAGGTACTGCATAAGAGAGACTCGATAGCACTTGACTGAAAAGGATTATTTTTTTTTAAAGTGCGGCACTTCATTTCAGGTATTTAGTATTTCAGAGTTTCCTTGTTGTCATTGAACTTGCTCTTCTGCTCTAGTGTAATGTTTCCTTTTATGCTTTGCTGATGTCCAGTTTTACTTCATAGAAATGGCTTATTGAGTGAAGCATAACTGTACTTTGTAAAATGCTCATCTTGTATCACTTCTTTTAGAGATCAGACATTTCCTTTTCCCATAAGGTCTAAAGATCTGTAAGTTCACATAATTCTGCACAAATCACTCTGGTAGTGTAACTCAGACTGTCCAAATTCCCCTTGGACTGTGGCCTCTGTAACTGTGCCATCACTCACTTAACTTCACCTTATCTTTAAATAAGTTTAACCAGAAGGGACTTGTTCAACTCACCACCTCTTGAGTAATGTGAATTATTTATATGATCTTCATATGTGTTCGTTAAGCTATATACAGTAAGCCTAAGTGTAGCTGTTTATTCTGTTCATCCATAAGTGTGTTACCCCAAGCTTTGAACTCAGGCTAACCACAATAAAAATCTCTCTTTTTGCTGTTCTTTGATGGAAATGGACATCATTTTTTCATGTTGTACAATGGCAGCAGTGTTTTCTCAGACGGGCACATTACCACGGGAATGCACAAAGAGACGGTTGACATGTTCAGTGTTGTTGTGTTGCCACTTTCCAGACCACCTTCCCCTACTTCTTCGCGGAGCTGAATGTAGAGGAAACCATACACCACCATGTCTTACAATATAAATATGCCACTGCAATGGCTCCTGTGGAAGTGATGATTAGAATAGTCCTTTTTTATCAATTCACTACCTTGCTTGAGGAGTTATTAAGTACTCTTTGTCTGCAGAGGAATGTTAAGCATTGTGAACTAAGAGTTCTGTAAAGCGGTCCTGTTAGCTATTTAAAAGGGCCTCAGTTAAAATGGAAATAAACTAACCCAAATTCACTGAAATGCAGCGCCAAAAGGAATTGCCCAGAAAGGACCAACTAGTGAAAATTGCATTGAAAGCACCGTGTATTGATAGGCGATGCTAGAGAGCTATATGCAGGGTCTGCTTAGGGGCAAGTTTTTTGGAGGAAGGCAGTTGCACCAGTACTAGTCTAAAAATTTTAGAACGGGACGGACACAATAATTTTTCTGACTTGTACTAGTAAGCTTTAGTTTTCTTTAGTACTTCTGCTTTCCATTTGAAATTTGTCCAGAACAGCAGTGTTTACACATGTCCTGTTAGAAGTAATGCCAGAGGGACCTCAAAGGCATGAGTTTTGTTCCATTCTTCTTTGGTTGATTTTCCTCAAACATAAGATATTTTAACACCCCTGTAGGTCATAGGATGAATAGAGTCTACAGAATCAAACGTTATACCTCTTTCAGCATAACGTGTGCTCAGGTTAGAACTTGCTTAATTTATGAGCTGTGAAGCAGCCATGAAACTATGGGTAGGCATACTGTTAGGACAGATTTCATTTGTCAGAAATAAGAGACTCTTATTTTGTTGGGTATTTTTCAGAACTAAGAGGGGTTTTTTTCTTCTTTTCTGGGTTCTGTTTCGGTTTTTAGTTTTAGCAGAACAAAGTTTTGGGGTTTTTGGTGTTTTCTTTTCTTGGGGTTCCCCCCCTCCTGCTTTCTCTGGAATGCTTGTATCTTTTTGCATACAGTGGGTTTCCTTCTTGGCAAAGCAGCTTCATATGTTTCATGGTTTTCTGCTCTTCTGAACTGGAACATGTTCTTGTGTGCTGTTAAGAGCACATAGCTTTGGAGGATCTGCAAAAGACAAGATATTTCATGCATCCCTTTCTGAGGTCTCTTTCTGACAGTCCCTTGAAACCAATTCAAAACTCTCCCTAATTATAATAGGACAGGTTGTGTCTGCTTTCAGTCAATAAAGCTTTGTTCTGCCTCAGGGATTTTACTTGTACCTGATTATATAATGGAGGGTAGGAGAAGCAGGCAATAGTAATTTTAATCCCTGACTGTCTTTCTTTTAAATAAGAGGTGCAGAGAGTTGATTGAAGGGAAGAGATGTGAATGTGGTACTGCCTTATACACTGAGAAGTTCTGCTGGGTGGGGCACCAAAGTCCTCCTGGTTTTTTCCTTTTTAAAAATGTTTTGGGGTTTGGCGTTGGAGGAAAAAGACAGTGTATTTTAAATAGTAGCCCTCCTCTACTCAGAAAGCTGCAGTACATTGCAGGGAGCATCCAACACATGGTGTGCAGCCCTGGGGTGAAAGCTGTCAGTGCCAGCGGCAAGTGCTGCTCGGACCAGCACAGTACTCCCAGTGCAGACCCAGGTACCCTGGAAGCTGGGAAATGTTAAGGTCAAGGAAATAGTTGTCTACTGAGTTTAGTGGCCTGTGGAAGTGGAGAAGGTTGGGATCAGACTAGACCTTTGACCTTTTCAGGTTCTGACAATAGTTAAGCTTATTACTTGTGGTACTTCAAACACTGCCCCTGTAGTGAAAGACACAGTAAATGGCCTGTGATGGGAATTTAATTAGATGAAACAGAGGGGAGGGTAGGAGTGGCCTGAACTGAAAAACTGATTTAAAAAAAACACCAAACCAAACCGCTCAATACTATATTGACACAAGCTCGGGTTTTGTGATTCCTATTTTTCACTTTATAGCTTTCTTCAGATATTTAGTTCTAGAATTAGAAGGTTGAGGTTTCCTTCTGTCAAAGCACTATTGAAAAGCCGACACGTATAAAGTTTTAAACACAGCATGGTAATTATTTTTATGTTGTTAACACAGAGTATATCTTCTAATTTTTTGATAGTTTCTCTAAAAATAATGAAAACAATCCTGTAACTTAGGAAACATGACAGATTATTTTTCTTGGTAAAACTGTTCCAGAAGCCAATGTTTCCGAGAAAACAATTTTAGCTCTGCATCCTGTGTGGAATGGTTGGTTATCCCATTGTCAGGCCTGGGTCTCAAAATTAAAATAAAAGGGGTATAGTAGGAAAGAAGAGGAACTACAATTAGATATTGAGGTTTATGTTTTTACTGTGCAGCTCAAAAAGGAAGGGGTTTCATTCCTTACAGAGAGATTAATTTCTCAAGGTACTCAGCTGACAAACTGATAACAACAGATCGGCCTTACAGTGCTCCTCAAGACTCAGTTCTGCAACCCATAGCTTAAAGTCAAGAGTGGGAAACCAGGAGCAATAAAGGATCAAAAGCATTCTCCTTACTTTTTGTAACTGGGTCATCTTAATTGATCCCTGCAGACTTCCTTATTGCTGGACTACCTCAATCAACCCACCTACATCCTCACCTGGAGGAACTTGTCTCTTTTCCCAGCAGCTGAGGCAATACCTTTGGGTAAGACAAGGTTTCCTCTATTACTCCAGGGAAGATTTTTAACCTCATCATTGCCATATACATTGCAGGGTCGTCACCATCACAAACAAATGACAAACCAATACTTATACCTCCCAACCCGCCATATGTTCACTTATACTCCTAGAAATGGAGTTGTGTACTCTACAGCTGGAATAGATATTTTCAATAGCTATATGTTTAATTGGCTTTCTTACTCTTTCATCCACTTAGCTCAATCTTTACTGTCTTTCTGAAAAAAAAAATGGTTAGCAAGAGCAATAACCACAATGCTTTTAAAATCTATACAGTTTTAAAATATGGACCGCTGGTCTGAACTGATTGAACCTTTGCTGAAACAGACAAAAAATCACTCTCAACCTGAATAGTAAATGTTGAGATTAGACAAACTTCTATAAAGTTGTTGCTGTAGAACTTGGTTTTGTGTGATGCTACATATTTCTAGGTGAAAAAAAAAAAGTACTGCAAAACATCCTAAAGCCATTTGGTAAGTATAGTATGTTTTGCAGCATGTTAGCCAATTATCTAAAATCAGGAAGCATTAAAAACAAGAAAGACCGCTTGTGTACAATTTTTTCTTTCAGGTCTGGATATTTAAGTGAAATTCAGATAAGTGTTATCAAAACCTGTAGGTGCTCACACACTTTTCTAAACGCTTTTAGTTTTATTACTTGAAAATGTCTTACCATTTTCCTTTCATAATAATCCATATTATTTAGTGGCTCCAAATGATCATGAAAGATTCATTTATTTGTTTTGCACAGCTAAACCTTTCTTCTGTATCTTCACATTCCATGATAATCTCATTTTTTTACAATCTCATGTTTTTACATCTGTGTATATAGCTGGATGACATGACGGTGGTATCCTCTTTAGGTGAAAAGGAATAACTGTGGAAACCAGTAACTCTCTTAACTTTCAGTTTTCCTCTCAGACTAATCTGGAAATGGCAAAAAGTGATTACCACCTGAAAAAATGTTGGTACTCTAAGTGTGAGCCTTGTTCCATCCCTTCCTGATGTCTTTCCTCATCTATTGCATCTGGGTCTGAAATATCAGAATAAAAATGTGATGACAATCAGATTACATCAGCTGAAGACAGAGTATTTGAATAAATCCAAATTCAGGATAGTGACATTGTGTCCTTAGTCTCGTGGTCTTCAAATACTAACTTGTTCAAACTGTCATGATGTAGCACCATGCTACGGGCTGGACTTAAACACTAAATATAAAAAAATCTGCAGTAGTGCTGTTCTGAGTGCTGTAGTGCTCTTGAGCTCTGTTTCTTTTTTAACTTATCTTTATCAGTGAAGCTAGTAGTGAAACTAAAGAAATAAAGCATGCTTTTAGCAGTGCCGCACATGCAACCATATGATACCCTTTCCACTAAAACCAGTCTTACTGTTTGGAGTTTTTTGTTATCAATATTTCAGGTGTTCACTTTTCTCCAGAGCACACAAACTGTTCGAGCAGCCCGTGCAGTTTAAGGAAACTTGCTGAGCGTTGCCGGCAATATTCAGCGCCAGAGGGAAGGGAACTGAGCAGTGCATCCTGCCACACACAGGGCAGCAGCTCTACTGGATGAAGCGCTCGGTCCCAGCTGTGCAACCAGGAACTGCAACCAGTAAGTATCCCTCTAGTTTCCTTGGCACTTGTAACATCTGCAAGTTTGATGCAGACATAGAAGATGTTCAGGGTGCACATCCTTCTGCTTCCCATAGCTGCACAGCTCCCACGTGAGTCGTAACACTCACCTAGTTAAGATTAAAGAAACCTTAATATTGTTCTTATCCACTACAGAGCTTAGCATCTGTCAGGAGGTACCTGTGGTGTTGTTTCTGCCTCCAGTTAAGCTTTAACATTTTTGTGGTGGTGAGTTTTATCTTCTTTGTGGTTTTGAAGTCTATTTGGTATAGTGAGCTTGGCTTCATACTACTACTACCGTTCAGGCAGCAATCCTGTTGGAAAGATGAAAGGCAGGAACAATCCTAGATGACACTCAAGCTTCAAGACGAAATGCATTGTGGCCACCTATCCCAAGCACAGACAAGAACTGAGACGCGCACTAATGCTGCCTGCTTGCATCGCTCAGGCTGGCAGTGTTTGCTGAAACTGGAAACTCACAATTCCACATCTGATGTACTGACCCTCCTGGAAAACAGTAAATTCTGATGTGCATTAGAAAGCGGAAAACTGATGGTGTATGACAGGTGTGTTAAAAGTTCAATTGGAGATTTGGTGGGTAATTCTGCCATCAGTGAAATGAAACCAAGGTACTAAGTTTATCTGTTCATTGGAGGAATAAGCACCCCCCATGTACCTGCATCTTAATTTGAATAGCACAAATAAGAGACAATTCAGTGTGGAATCAACACTTTCAGGTGGTAAATACAAGGTTGACTTGAGACTTCAGCAGCAGATCTGCATTACTCCAGCAAGTTACTGATATGGTTGGTTTAGTTTGTTTAAGTTCTATTCGGTTGTGTTTGTACAGCTGACTAACAGGACAGTATAGAAGGTAGGCTGTTCTAGTATATGGCCTCAGAACCTGGTTATAGTTACAAAAGCTCTCGAGCCCAATGAGGAAAAAAGGGGTTGGTTTAAAGCATGTAGAAGTATGTTTGTGATAATTCTGTGTCCACGGTTGAACAGCAAGCTGTTCTTGCTTGCCTTCTTCTAATGTCCATGAATAGAGTCGGTCTTCAAAGCTCTTCGTTCAAGTCCTATCCACACTAACAATGGCAATAGGTGCCAACCTGCAAATACAGTACAAACATTGCTTGCCCTACTTCATTTTATTTCCATTCTTTAATGGCAATTTATAAGCAATTCTCATAGGAAGGTACTGTATTTTACTCCAGATTTAACTTTCTAAAGGGTTTTTCATTTACCTTTCTTTTCAATATATATTAAAATATCCTGTCTAGAAATTATCCAGTACTGCTGGCGTTTCATTCTACTGAACTATTGTTTTCATTTTGAGAGTCGTCTTTTCCTTTCTTTTGAAATAAGACCTAGACTAAATACCAAAATTCTTTCACTGCATATTATGGCTGAGTGCACTAAAATATAAAAACCTTGATTTAAGTATTTTTGTATTCAAAGATCATAGGCAAGTGTTCATTTGAAGGTTCAGTGGCATTTTGAAATGAGAACATCATATATAAAGATGTCAGAGATGGAGCCTCCCACAGTGAGGTTGAAAGAAAAAGAAGAACAGAATGAATAGAAGAGTTTCTAGGTTCCAAGGAATTTTAACATCTCATTACTTTAGATTACTCTACATATAATTTTCCAATATTTTGTATTATAGTCTTTGAATGTATTGGTTAAAATTACTTCATGCCTGACATCAATTTAGTGTTATTCATTATCTCCTTTAAATAAAACCTTAAAAATAGCTGGTTTCAGTAAGTGAGCAATTTTCTGATAGATGCAGATTCTTCAACATTTCCAAAGTGAACTTGCTGTAAATGAAAACAGAAAGGCTAGGAAGTAGAAGTCCCTCCACATTTTTTTAGCAATTGACTATTACATGAATTCAAGTAGTTACAGTTTTACTGTAGTTTATTGAAGTTTGCACTGTATTTTATTTCATTCAAGACTTTCCTAACCCTACAATTAAAGCTCTTGCTACCTAACTAAGCAATTCCGACTTTCTTTGTGTCTCGACAATGACTGTGACATTATCGTTTAGTTTATACAGTCAGTGTTTTGATCAGGTTTCATGTGTCTTTGATAATCTAAGAAGCTGTGTGGTAGAACTGTGGCTGCCTGAGGTAGGACTGGATTTTGAGCACAAGTGGAAGTATGTCTGTATTTGATCTAGCAGCTATCTTGAGCTACACCCAGTAATGAAACTGAGGTCACCAACGACCTCATCAGTCACATCTCTTCTTAAAATTTGTGTCTGTTTTCATTTCTTGCTTCTATGATACTAAAACCAGCACAAGCTGTAATCTGTCTGTAAACAAATGAGACATCAAATGGATGTCTTACTATATATTTTCTTCATTATCTCGAGTTTTTAAAAAATCCCATTAAAACATATACCATATGCTTTGTACCTTTGTGCCAGTGCTTTAAACTGTAATGCTTGTGATCTTTAAAAGTTAGAAAGCAACTTCCATATCTTTTCTAGATATCTAAATTAAGTAAATATGCAAAACCTTATAGCTGAATATCATATAATCACATATCCAAAACACCTGTTGAAAACACAAAATATATAACTACCTGCATTTATTTAAGACAAATACATCCATCATTTACTATGCAACCCCTTTTGTATTTGAAAGGGCTTATAAAACAATTAGTTAAACCCACAGGTGCATCCCTTCTGACAGTGGAATTAAATAGTCCAGTTGGTTTATATCACTATTTCTGTTCCTTATGCTATTTTGAGTCATTTCCTAATACTTGAGAGAAACATTCTGTTTAGATACACCAGAATATCACTCCTTGTCCATTGCAAGGGAGGTCTTGGAGCTGTCTTAGAGGACAGAACTGCCTTCCATTTTCTTTCATGTCTGCTAGAAAAAAAATTAGATGATATCCTGTGAAAGTTATCAGGCAGAGTTTCCTTCTGTCAATATGGTGAAGACCAGAAAAAACTCCCCAGACAGTGTTCACATTGTCTAGTCCCAAAAAGTTTACAGGAACTGATTCAATAATGCCTGCCACAGTGAGGAGCAGAGGTGAGAGCCTCCCACAGTGCAGATGGCTGAGTAGAGAGGAAGGCCGTGGAAATAATGGTCCTTTAGCCACAATTCTGAGAAATTTGGTGACCGGTAATACATGAAAAAGGTTGAGAGTTGATATTAATCCATTTCAGCCACGTTTTGATGCCTGCCTGGCCTGCTTCAAGCACAGCTAACTTACAAGAAAGACACCAGCCATGCTCATCTCTGCTCCTTTATTTCCTTTACGCTAACAGAGCAGGGAGTGGACAGATGGGCTCTTTGCTTTCTCAGATGAAAGGTGGGTGAGAAAAAGAGAAGCCTTCCAGCTCATTAGCAAACACTGCAGCATCTCACTGGCTCCTGAGAAAAGGTCCTGCTTTGAGGGACTTTCCATGCCTTGGGGAGAGGGGTATCAAAGCCACAGCAATCACCTAGGGCAGCTCTGGCTGCCCACCTCTGCCTGCCAGTTGGGAATGTCGTGCCCTGCAGTTGAATGTTGTGTATGGGGACAGCTTGGTAGCCCAGTAGCACACCAGAGAGAAAAGAGGAATGGGCTATTTAAAAGGAAACTCAACGAAAAAGCCCAACAGGGGAAAAAAATGTCAGATGCCAAAGAGAGAGAAATGTGATCTGAAAGAGTGAGAATGGACTAAAATTGCTCGTGAGTAGTTTAGTCTCAGAGTCCCACCAAAAAAACATGCCTTGGCACCTGAAAGCTGAGATAGTCATTCACAACAGTACAAACCTAATGTAAAAATGCAGCCTTTCCAAACCAGTAATGCTGCAAAACCTTGTCTTGTACACTTTTATTCCTTTTCCTCTTCTACTAGCTTCTGAACAGAGCTTTACTTGCTTGTTATAGGCAGTGTTGCTGGTTCTTGCAATTTTATCATGAACTTCTACGTGTTTGATGCTTGATTTAAATGCTTAGTCCCTGGAAATGCAAAAAAGAATTGTTTTAAAGGTAAAACAAAACTTGCTAGGTCTCATGATTACGTAGGAAAGCTTGAAAGTGTGATCCCAAAAATATACCTTAACACTTAATCCCTCAACATTCAGAAGTCATCATGGGAATATAAAGAACCCATGTGTGCTGGGGATCTGTATTTCTTGTTTCTTGGCGGGGTTTTTTCTGAATCTCATAGCTATTATGGCTGTTTTCAGGATTTTGGGAAATCCTGTTGATATGTCAAAGTCTGGAGCAGTGCATATACTGAATGGAGGTTATCATATTTCTACTACAGTTTAAAGCCGTAGTGAAAAAAGAGGATGGTGACTTCCCCAAGGAAAGTCATTTGGCCTCTCCTGGCTAATGCTTTCCAATATATCAAGGAAAGAAAAAACAGAAAAGAAACTAAAAGCCATAGAGCAATTACTTCTTCAAACTTGCCATTTTCTTTAGATGTCTACAGTATTTTCCATTTTGACCACTGGGTAGAATCTCCTGTGTTTGACAGAAACTTTACAAAAAGTTTGTTTGATGTTTTAAAATCTTTGGCTTATTCGATAAACAGAAAACACACAGATTTTTGCAGAAGTGTGAAAATGAGTATCAGAATCATCTGCCCTGATTGCATTTCCATACCAGCTCTGACAATATTCAATTGCCTTTATTATATCTTCCTGTCCCAGCTTTCCTTTGTAACCAGCCCTGTGACTGAAAACTCTGTTCCTGCATTTGGGGAGGACAGGAACAGAACACACATTTTCAGATTTTCTTTAAGCCAAGTTACTTTTCTAGCTCTTTTCCTCATGAAGGTAACTGAAAATCCTTACTAAAACCGGTTGAGAAGGTTGAAAGCTTGCCTCAGACTCTCCCCTACCCCCCCGCCTCCCCCCTCAAAGCTTATTCAGAATGATGCAGAAGCCTTCTAGGATTGGCACTGGGGTCTGCAGGCTGCTAAGATCGAAAGACAAATCCTCAGAGGTGCTGAGCGGCTCCAGCTCCAGATTTGGCTCCTTGTTAGTAGTGGCTTCCAGCAACATCTGTAGCTCCTGCGGGGATCGAGACTTAGTGGCTCTTCGCAATCCCCGACAGCCGTTTGTTCAGGAGCGATGCATTTCTATACTTCAGTTTCACTTGCAGGAGGATGTTCTCAAAAGGCGCGACAGCTAAGAACCTTTAGGTTTTGCTAAAGATCCTTTGCATGTAGCATAATGTTATGATGAATCAGGGTCTTACGCAATCGGTTAAAGCACCTCGATTCTGTTTCCACCCTCAGTCCTCTTGCTTGGGAAGGGATGTATTTTGGGGATCCTCAAGCCTAAATTATTTCCCGGTTTGATGTCTTCTCTCCAGCAGTAAACATAGCTTCACTTGAAGTGGTCGACTGCATGTTTCAGCACCCCTCCCCCACACCTGTCCTTGTCATAATCACCTCTCTAAATGCTTTATTCATTACATTTTCATTGTCTTGAATTTATGCACTGAGGAAAGTGGGTTCCTAACATTATGAATGTTGCTTTCAGTCTGCTTGGCATGTCATTTTGCTGCCACAGACAGAACTCTCCCTTCTCCCTCAGATATTTTCTGCTGAGAAGCTCGATTCCAGTTTCTGTTTTCTGTTCCACATCCGAATATTCTCCATTTTATAGCCTCATCTTTTAGTGAAATCAATAAAAGGTAGGTAAAGGGAAGGATAAAATGTTGTAATGCATACAGCCATGACAAACCTGTGACATTTAGTTCTGGTCACACACTGGTATAAGCTAGCAATAACCGGTGATATCAATAATTACACAAACTTACAAAAAGCAGACTGGAGAAGTAACATGCCCCTTGGCACAGTGAAGCTTACATAGTCTACACGTGCATATAATACGTGTATGTGCACATGCGTCTGTGTGTGTGTGTGTAGGCAGACCTCAGTCACTGCAATGCAAGAAGTTTACAAGAGTACCAAATCTAAAAAAAAAAAGCCTGTTTTGAGAAGTCATGTTTTACTAATGCAAAAGCAAAGGTGATCTGAATAATAATATAATATAATGGCTTTACATAGTGATTTTGATGAACATACCTCAAAGTTTTCTAAGCTGTATCATTAACTTTGTTTTACAGATGAAGACCCAAAGTGGACGCGAGCTGCCCAGGTTCGTGCTGCAGGTAAGCGCTCCATCTCAGAACAGTCTAGTGAACCGTATGGAGAACTCCTTGAACTCCCTTATACCTACCTTAAAAGTCTTCAAGCAGTGAAATGCAAGAGAAGAGGACATGAGAGGAAATGAAACCATATAAAGGTAACTAGTCAGCCAACTCTTTCTTCTCAAAAACACAAAATAAAAGTTTCATTCAATCCCAGCAAACCCAGATGTCACCAATTAAGAGCAAAAGTAGGAACAGACAATTCAGGCCTTTTGTTGTTGTTTTTTAAAGTAGCTTTTCTAGTGAAGCCATATACATACATTTTAGACAGATCAGACTAATAATACACATTTCCAGCTTCTAGTCTTTCTTTTGTGATAACACTCTGTTCTGTGTTTGCCAAACAAATGCTTAAATAGAAATAAAAATCAGAATACCAAACAAAAAGTTCTAGCATTAAGGAATTGAGTGCACCAGAAAATCATAACCCATATCGCAATTTCCAGTAATGGTGCTGTACATAAAGAAATAAACAAGCTAAGAAGAATTTCCACTCTTTTCCAATGATACTTGACATTCAAGTGTTTTACGCTTTTCAAAATACTAAGAGAGAATCAGGCCAATTTTTGTGTAAAATGTTCGTATGGCTATTTCATTTACATCCTTGCAAATCTGAGTGCTCTGCTGTGTATCTCAGAGAAGCAGTATGCATGGGGCTTTTCAGCTACCTAGCTTTCTCTGGAAAGAGTTGTCTGAATGCAAAAAGCAACTTAAAATGTGGCAACGTTGGCTATTGCTGTGCATAATTTGTAGGCTTGGGCTCTGGAATGGAAACTGAACTTGTAGACATGTATTATCCAGGAACAGTGCATGGGGAGAGAAGATGCTTTATAGGAGCCACAGAAACTCACTGCCTGCATGGAATCACCTGGGGGAGTCTGAGGAAAAGCCAGGAAAGCGTTGAGGTGAGGGATGTGTGGTCATGCCCCCTGACAGGCAGATGATCCAAAGGAAAATGTATGGGGCAGGGTTGTATGTGTTATTTTCCTGTCAAATTTGTCCCACTGTATAGCAGGACCACCAGGCTTTGGGTGGGGGAGAGCAAGCCTCTCTTCACAGCCACGGCCTGCAACTTAGGTTAGGCTTTAGAGTGTTGTGGAACCTTGTCCTGGTGCTTCAGAACCCTCATTCTCTTACAGCAATGTAGGTCTGGTGGAGCTCCATTAGAATAAACTTTGTAAATCCGGTCGTAGGGAAGGGATACTAGTTCCCGGCATTCAAATATAATGAAACACACGCATACACCACATGTGTGTGCTGGTGTTAAACATCCATTCACAGATTCTACCTCTTGACTGGCTTTATGGAAATGTTCAGTCAGGTTCATCCTTTCCAAAAATAAACCTGGGACTGATTATCATTTTGCCTCAAAATCATGTGAAACTCATGGGTTTGTCATGATTCCAGAGGAAATGTGGGAGGTTTTTTGTTGAGATCTTAAATTCACTTGAATTTGAAAGTCAGAATGAAACTTGGGGAGGGAGAGGGGAACACATAGATCCACAGGAAAAAATATGTTCAAACAAACCTTCATGAAATGCAGCTGCTAGCGGCTTTAGAAGAAATATTTTAAAGAAATCTCATTCAAAAAAATGAGAACAAATCAAAACACATTCTTCTCTCTTAAAATTCTGACTCTTAACGCTAATAAAAAATCTCTCTTTCCACTTAGGGCAAGGGCATTTGTTACAAAAAAGAAAAAACCCCACAAAACCAGAAAATGCATCATGTTTTGCCCAACAAAGTGTCCCTATAGCAGCTCTAAAAGTCGAGGGAAAAGTATGTTTTAACTAATTTATAAACAAAAGATTATTTCCTGCACTGCCAGCAAAAATCCTGTTTGCCGACAAGGTTCTGGCTTCAAACATTATCGGCAACTGGTAGGATGAGTCCTTTTATGTAAATGAACTCATTATTATTAATTTCTGCTGGTGCTGAACGATTTATGAACTGCTTTTCGAATATGGAAAAGTGGTTCATGAATCAGAGGGGAAAAAATGTTCAAAAAGTCCTGGGTCGATAAATAACAGTAGTCATTCATGAATCCCGCCCATGGTGTCTTTTATCTTCAGTAAGGAGAAGATCAAAATGATAAAATAGTAATGTGCCAGCAAAAAAGGATTGAATGGGCAGAGACTAGTAACATTGTCCTCTTCGAGCCTTAATGGGCAGGGATGAATGGCAACAGGCTATCCTTCACTAACAGACAGCTATATGCTGTGATTCCCCCAAGGTGAAAATGTTCTTTTTTCATACGCGTGCCACACAGAGACAGGATTCTGCTCAGCAGAATCCCCCTTGTCCCTCTGCCTCCACAAACACACACAAGCTACAGTGGAGGGATGGGTCTTTTCAAGGAATAGAAGCCTGCTATGCACAGGCATTGCGAACGTAAAACTCTGTGGGCACCTCCCCAGCGATCTCGTGTTTTCCCCATGTCTTTTATACTTCATTACTGCTAATCTTCCTGGAACTGGCACATTCTGCACTCTTCTCCATGAGGGAGTGCAGAACCCATTTGATTTTAAAGGGTCTTCTTTTAAGATGAACTGAGATGAAAAGTCCTTTATAAGAAGTGAGGAATCTGGCAGCTCTTCACCTTACTCCTGCTCTCTGAGCACAGCACTAGCCCTGAACTGGTTAGAGGCTTCAGGGTAGTACAGTGTATACAACAATTTACATCATTGTCTAATGAAGACACTGGTTTTCATCTGTATTTGAAGGAATCGGGCTGAAACACAAAATATTGCATGTACCAGGAGTGAATTGGGGTCATAGGGGAGGTACTTCCTCCTTTAGGAAATTCTCTGATGTGCAAATGGTCACAAGGAATTGGGTCAAATTTTTCCCCAATGTCATTTCATTAAAATCACAGAAGCTGTACCCAGAATGAGTTTAGCCCTTTATTATTTCAATGATAAATATACGGCAACTCTATAAAAACGAAGTAGAGACGGTGATAAAAAAATATGTTCTCTAATTAGTTTTCCTTTCCACATTTTTGATATGGGAAGAAACCTCAACTGCAAGCCGTGATTATTTGCTCTTAAACAGCATTGCTCATCTAAGATCTTCAAAGGTTTTTCAGGTGTTAGTCAATTATAAGCTCACAACGTCCTGTGAGGTATGAAGAATTCTATTAGCACTAAAGATGAGGAAAATGAAGCTGATGCAAGGAAAAGTTACATGCACAAGGGCTTGAGCAGGAATGGCAGACTCTGTAGTCAATCTAGAAGAACTGATGACTTTTCCTACTGTAACCAATAGTCAAAAGTATCTTCCAGCAGAGGAAAATATAATGAGAGACTAGTAGCTGGATTTTAACCTTATTCTTATGTATATTTCAAATTAATATCTTGTTCATTTTCTTTATTTCATATTGTCACAGGACGAAATCCTATGCTTCTGAGCTCAGCAGTGAAGTTTTAATCACCTCAATATACATCTTTCCACAATATATATTTTTCTGTCTCCCAAAGACATAATGGCTGCTCCTTTTATGGGAAACCAGGATTTAATCCAGTAACTCTGAGAGAATCAATATTCTTGTGAAATGACACCATGTTGAAGTTATTTTATGTTATGTTGATGGTTAGCTAATTTTGTAATGGAGACATTTCTTCTAGAAGCAGACATAGTATAATTTAGTGGTAAAAACGTCAATCACAAGGGGTTGAACAGTTATGTCAGGGCAGAAAGAGGGCAGATTTATTGATGGAAATGTATCTATATACTCTTTCTGACACTTTGACCTGAAATATCCATTTTGGTTATAATTTTGTTTTGTGCAAATGACATCAACTGCAATCACTAATGTGGAAATGACACCGGAATGCTTTGTTCCACAGGCCTGATTAAAAGTCTCGCTGCTGTTTGTTATAGTAACAGCTTCTCAATAGCAAAAGAATTAAGGTACTCATTTAACTGCTCCTTTTTTTCTGTTTGTAGGAATTTGTAATAGATGACAACCTCAGAAAAAACACAGTGTTCTTTTTTCTACTGTTTAACATTGTTTAAATAATAAATATATAGCATGTTTCATAATGACATTGAGGTAACCAAGAGAAGGAGGCATGGTGCTCTGGATAATGCTATATGAGAATATATATTCCTGTGTGGCTTTTCTTCCTAATGCCAGTTAACCACCCACCCAAAGCCATAAAAGATAACAATAGGAATGGGTAGGAGAGGTTGGAATAAAATAAATACGGAGGTTGAGAAAGAATAAGTGACAAGGAAGGAGACAAAGAAAGAGCCCAGTGCAAAACACGGGCAACATAGGAATGTCTTGCTTGTAAATTCAGCTTTTTTTTCCCATGAAATTATAAAATTCTTATCAACTCAATGGACTTTCATATTACTGTTCCAGATTTACAATGGTGTAGCTAAAAGCAGAATCTGGCCACCCCTCAGCTTAAAGAATAGGAAGAAGGTCATTAGAGCAATGTGAATTTTACAGAAGACCTATGCTATAATGTGAAGTACGGGTTATTGTCTATTTTCTGCAGCACTATCATTCCTCTAAAGAGTGTCTTTTACCAAATAATATCATGACTCCCTAATTATTAAAGGCTTAATTAATCTCTCGGCTAGTCATGAGAAATCTGCAGTTCAGTGTAGAGTGATTCTTAGACAATTCAAAGTTTAATTTAGTACAAATAATGACAGGATGTTTTCCCAGCTAGTACACAATCCATTCCAGTTTTCCCGTTTTCTAGCCTTTCATTTATACCCTTTGCATGACTACCATGCAAAGCTAACAGCTTGCTCTTCTCTAACAATCAACTTTTTTCACTGAGCTGCACAAAATTCATAATCTGGTTTGTAAATCTTGATTCTTGTCTCCTTTTCAGGCAAACAAAGTGACGGAATCGGAGATCATCCCATGTCTTGCTCTATGGTAAGTCACAATGATTTTCTAACTTAAATATAGAAACCATGTAGAGTCTGGGTAGATTACAACTTCCCAGCAGGACTAAAAGGGGGAATTCATCCTATATTTTAAAGGTATGATCCCCAAAGATGTTTCTTTTGAGTGGTATTCTAAGCTTTCTATAAATTTGATTAATTGGAATCAGTCCTCAAACAACTGAAGGCTGCTCGTTAGAGAACACAGAGCACTCCTCATAACATCACTACTAGTGATGGCATGATAAATCAGTAGGGCACTAATACAACAGTGTATTTGTGTGCACACTATCAAGCACAGCTGGTTCACAGGTTGCCTGGCATGCACCTCCATGTCGACTGGGAGAAGGTAGATCGGGAAAGCATCCGATCCTCCCAAATGTTATGGCTGCTCATTAAGAGCAGTCATGGTGCGGTCACTGGTTTGCAAACCGGAGAATCAAAACTGTAATGTGACTGAAATTTAGCTCACTTTCACATTTTGCCAGTCAGATCATGGATAGTTAGTAGGTGGCTCAGAGAAATGCTGACTGGCAAGAAGGTTAGAAGAAATTCATTATTAAAATAAGAAAAATGTAGCTAATGTTTTGGGTGTTTGGTTTTTTTTTAAAAGCAGAATTTTATGGTTTTTTCTTAACCCTAGATATTTTGGTTCCGCTCATTTGCATAGGTAATATCGCTATCGCTATTTATTCACACTGCTCATAAAAGAGCACATCACAAAAGTGCCTGGAAAATAAAACGCCAATGAGAAGGGACCCATCAAGTTTAAATGGAGGTTTATATTGCGGCATTAAGAGGCAGAGGCTTGCACATTTGCAGCTCCCATGGCAGAAAGTGAAACTCTGAACAATTAAAGCAGCACAGACATCCTGCCCTAAAGGACTGTAAGTATTAAAAAAAAGCAGCCATGACCTCTCTTTACTGGGCCTGTTTTCTATTTAATTTACAGTCTTTATTAGCCAACAACATTTTGGCTGGATCTTAGTCAAAGTGATGAATATACAAGCATTTTGATCTACAGTTTGGGCCACTTCAAAGTATTCTTTACTTTATGATCATCTGTAATCAAGGTTAGAGCTCTGGCAGTAATTTAGATACCACCTAAACATAATTATAATATATAAATTGCTTTGCAGTAGGATGCATACTGTCCTTTCAATTTTTTTTCACTGCAAGATTGGAGTTGCAACTGCTCACGCTCTCAAAAAGTTCCTCCTACAAGTATGTGTAAGCAGTTCCATACCTAAGTTTCTCTCACTCAGTTTCCACAAAGGCACACAAAAATGGATGTACATGTATGGCAAACAAAAATTATTTGGTTTCATTGGTTTATTTATTGAAAGATGAGATTGGGAGAGTACTAATACAAATTACTAACTTTGTGGGGAAAAACAAAAAGCCAGAAAAAAGCAGAGAAACCTTTGAAGAGGAGTTTTTGTTCTTTTTGTCATCTGTTTTTCTCACTTTTCCATATACTTTGCCCAAGCACTGAAAGTTTTCTGCTTTTTCATACATACTTGGTTTCACAAGTGTTCCCCTTTTTGAGTATTGGGACTTGTCTTTCATGCCAGCAGCATCTTGCAAAACAAACTCTAAGGGTGTGCCCACTGTATTAGCACCATCATCTCAGGTTCTAGGCCTGGTCCTTTCCAGACATCTGTAATCTTTCTCTCTAGATTTGTGCTTGCTAGGACAAAACTTCTGATTCTTCTACTTCACCTCTACAGTCCGACCTTTTGACCAGCACAACTCAAACATTCATGTAATCACAGAATCTTAGAATGGTTTGGATTGGAAGGGACCTTAAAGCCCATCCATTCCCACCCCCTGCCATGGGCAGGGACACCCTCCACTAGACCAGGTTGCTCCCAGCCTCATCCAGCCTGGCCTTGGACACTTCCAGGGATGGGGCACCCGCAGCTTCTCTGGGCAGCCTGTCCCAGGGCCTCCCCACAACCTCTTCATGAAGAATTTCTTCCTGATATCCAATCTAAGTCTCCCCGCTTTCAATTTAAACCCGTTACCCCTTGTCCTGTCACTACAGGCCCTTGTAAAAAGACACCCCCCAGCTTCCTTGTAGGCCCCCTTCAGATACTGGAAGGTGCTATAAGCTCTCCCCGGAGCCTTCTCTTCTCCAGGCTGTACAAGCCCAACTCTTTCAGCCTGTCCCCATAACAGAGGTGCTCCAGCCCTCGGAGCATCTTCATGGCCTTCTCTGGACTTGCTACAACCGGTCAATATCCTTCTTATGTTGAGGGTTCCAGAGCTGGACCCAGGTGGGGTCTTACAAAAGCAGAGCAGAGCGGGAGAATCCCCTCCATCGCCCTGCTGGCCACGCTGCTCTGGATACAGCCCAGGATATGTTTGTCTTTCTGGGCTGCCAGCACACACTGCTGGCTCATGTTCAGCTTTTCATCCACCATTACCCCCAAGTCCTTCTCCTCCGGGCTGCTCTCGATCCATTCTCCACCCAGCCTGTCCTTGTGTTTGGGATTGCCCCGACCCAGGTGCAGGACCTTGTCCTTGGCCTTGTTGAACTCCATGTGATTGGCATAGGCCCATCTCTCCAGCCTGTCCAGGTCCCTCCGGATGGCATCCCTTCCCTCCAGCGTGTCAACCGCACCACACAGCTTATTGTCGTCCCCCTTTCTTCTTCTTCACCCAGCTGTATATGCTGAGCATCATATGGTAAGGAATATCCCTTTGGTCAGATAGGGTCAGCTGTCCTGGCTGTGACCCCTCCCATTTTCCAGTGCACCCCCAGCCTGCCCGGTGGTGGGGTGGGGTGAGGAGCAGAAAAGACCTTGTCTCTGTGCAAGTACTACTCAGCAGTAACTAAAACATCCCTGTGTTATCAACACTGTTTCCAGCACAAATCCAAAACCGTCCCATTCTAGTTATTCTAAAGAAAATTAACTCTTTCCCAACCAATCCTCCACCCCTTATTCCATACCATTTACATCATGCTCAGGTGCCACACTATGTAATACAACCTCATTAACCACCACCACCCACTTCCCATCCTTTGATATAATACGCAGATATAATTCCTTTAGTCTATGGACCACCCCTATGAAATGTCTTTAAAATGCCCACAAATGTGCACGAGTTCATTTAGTCCAGGACTTCGGGCTGCATCTGTCATGGTGGTCACTCAGGAGAGGTGACGTGTTGCATGGAGTTACTGGACACCAAAACCAACTCGGGTCAAGTCGCTGCTGCACTCGCACAGCTTCTTGTAAGGCTGGTTTCTGCTGTAGTCATTCCCGTAACACACAACTGGAATCATGGGTTACAACAATTTAAAGGTTGAGAATGAAAAAATGAAGAACAAAGAAAATTAGCACTATCCCAGCCAAAACAAGCACACAGATGAATGTGCATCCACCATTCAAAACAGTGAATTCATCACCAATGTCTTAAATTTGAACCATACTCGTTTTGGTTTCTCCTGTGAGTGTCCACTCCTATAAACATCTGCCAAGCTACTACACTTGCCCTTCTTCACATCCTCCCTTAAAACTCTGCTGTGACACCTTAAAAAAATGATCATGGTTAAGCAGCTGATGTGCTGTGACTGCATAGTGATCATAATTATCTCCCAGGTACCTTGTCATTTCTGCCCCTCTCCCCATCTGTTTGCTGTCTCTTGTCTTCTGCTTAGATTAAAGACTCTTTGGGGTAGGGACCATGCCTGTATTTCCTGTGCGTTTGGATACTGTCCTGCATGAAGAATCTAGGGTTCTAGGCACTACTGCAGTGCACATAAATAAGAATTACTGTTTCTAAAGTAAAATCCTCTGCATTTTTGTATGCATAAATTATAGCCACATCCTGTAATCCATTTTTCAAGCTAAACAATTGACTTCAATGGGAGTTGAGCCAGGGCAGGAGTTGGCCTATAGTCTTTATTCAAAACAAGCAACATAACATATTATTAATCACCTTAAATAGAGACTATCACATTCAGTGATGCAATCCTACCTGCGGATATAATAAATACCTTTCCAGAAACCTTATGACTTCTCTCATTTGCACGAGGCCAGGCTGCTTTTAAAAAAACTGTAATTCTGCCAGGGATAACAAGATTGCAGTGACTCCCTGGTCATATTTCCTTCATGCTGGTTGTTTGGAGGTTGGCAAAATGCTGGTGAAGACCCAGCAGAGTCAACAGGATGGCACCCTGTCTTTGCCCAAGAGGTTTAGAGGTAGCTGTTACTTCCCATTCTGGGCTTTTATCTCCCACCAGAGCAACACAAAGCAGTCTTCTGGGGGCTGTAGTTTTGAATTTTCTTCTGAATTTTATTAATATCCTCAAATCTAGATTTATCCGTATTGCAAACTAAGCTGCTAGTTATAATTCAACAAAGTCTTGGAAAAAATCCGTTTGGCCAAGAACGCAGCTTGGGAAGAATCTCAAGCTATTTGCACATGCCTGCCTCATAACTGTTGGTGGGAGAGGTGGTTACGGAGGCCACTGTCTCCTGTACTGCTCCTGAGGAACGACAGCTGTGTGCTTCCTCCCATGTAACTTGGAAGAACTGCAAAGGAGAGGAAGCCAAAGCCAGAAATAAAAACATGCGCAAAAGCAATGAGTAAAATCTGCCAGATTCAGGGAGCTGTTGTACTACTGGAGATGAGCCAAAAATCTGTGGAAGTCCCCTATTAATGCAATGGCTTAGTTGTAATCGCTTCCCCCCACACCCCACCCCTTCCTTCCCCAGGTGAATCCTGGCTTGCCCGTCTAAGGCAGACTAGAAAAAGCACACACACTTTTTCTAGAGTTATGATGTTTGTTTCACAGGCTTTCTGCCTGAAAGTGTATTTTTTATTTTTCTCTTGCAAAATGTGGGGCTTCCTAAATCTTTGATGTGTGAAAGTGAGATAAGTCCTTAATATACCCGGTAAATCCAGTCTGTATACGCTTACTTTCTACTCGAATCAATTATTATTTTACCTAAGGGTTAATCTTAAATAAGTGTTCATAGATCAGGTTGCTTTCCACTTTCTGCCAGTGCTTAGGTCATTAGATGGTCTGTAAATGAACCATGCAGATAAGACCTAATGTTAAATATCTAAGACTTCCTTATATAGGGAAAAATGCAGGAAGGATAAGAATCTCCTTGCTTCAGACCATGAGACAGCTATTGACTTTCTAGCACTAGGAAGAAACCTTCTGAAGCACTTTCTGTTTGCCATCATCAGAAACAAGATGCTGAATTAGAACCACAGTTGACCCTGGTCTGATTCAAAGCCCCCTGTGTTTCCATTGGCATAACGAAAGTGCTTCTATCTGTGTAGCGAAATTTAATAAAGCGGGTATATGGAAACAGAAGTAAATTCCAGGTTCCTTCCTAGCCTTTTACACAAGCACATGGTGTGTTTATCTAGAAAATGGGGTTTGCAGGTTTTTTTCCCCCCAAAGAGCATAGAAAATATATCTTTATATTGAATTCAGTGTTTCTTCTATTCTCAGTAATGTGCCTGTATACCCATATATTTTGGGGCTTCTTCAGCCAATTATTTCTGTGTTAGTGGGGAGAAAGTTATCTAAATATTTTGAGTGGAATACTGTGGTATATTTGAAAAATGCCTATGCTTTCCTATCCGAGAAAATCTTGCAGTACTGAGTAGATAAAGCAAAACTTCATATTTATTTTAGATAATTTAGTCTCTAATTATAAAAAAGTGATGTGAGAGAGATACACAGAATCTGACCCAGAATTGTGACTAGAAAATAATAATAATATACTAATTAAAAACCATATAAGAATTTGTTATCCAGCCTCGAATCCCTGACAGACTTGTATGGCTCAAATAATCACAGGATTTGCAGGCTAAAGATACAGTAAAAGTTTCATGGAAAAAAAGATCCCTAATGAATTCTCAGTGGTTTTTAATATTGTGCCTCTTCTACAGCAATGATGGCTTTTGGGGACTCTTGCTCACTTATGGGACATGTGGGTCATTCGAAAGCTTGAATATTCATTATGAGATGAGCTGGAACTGGATGTGCAATATGTTTGGTTGAAAACTAAATTTTATGTAAATTCTGCAGTGATGTTTTCTGGCTCAGTTAGAATCCATTCTACTGTTTATCTTTATACTAATAATGGTCTCTTGGGCTTCTTTTTAAGCCTCTCTGTATACTTTTTTTCTTTTAAAATGAAAGATGAAGATCCAAAGAAAACTATTTTTAAAGATAGAAATAGAAACACTAGGTAAAAGGAATTAGCAGTGCAATCTCCGCATAAATTATGTGGAAATCTTCTGCAAAATTGCAGCTTGGAATTTTATTCCTAGGACATTAACCATTTCATGTTTGAACCGCATTGCTGGTCTGGTTCCCCATATTTCAAAAAACCTTTGCATCTGCTTTTGATTTCTATTTCTGGATATTTTTGTAATATTTATTAAAATATTCCTTCTCCAGAGTGGTAAATCCAATCCTCTGGAAGAAATAAAATCTGTGGCACAGCTATGAAATGAGAATTAACCTTGATTACTAGAGTAATTTACTAATCAAAACTGGAGACCTGCTAATCAAGCCTGAATTACCAGCTGCTTCATTTTTATAGTGACATAACCAAAACTGAACATTTGGTAAACAAGAGTCATATTTATGAGGGGAAAGAATTGGCATATGGCCATATTCATCTTAATATATTTATCACTATATTGTTGTGATTCCCTTATTTGCTGATGTAGGCATCCCCCTTCTATCTTAACCCATCCACCTTACCCCAGAAAATTTAGATTTTAGCTTACCCTAGAGTTGGAGTCAGAGTAGACAATCTCACTTTTCAAGAGAGGTTTTCTATCTACCTGTTGGTTTTGGACCCAGGGAGGAGGCTGACTAATATATCACAACAGCCTTAAGTTAGAGAGTTGGTTAGAGAGCAACTTGGAATAAAAGAGGCAGAAAACTGAAAACAGAAAGGAGAGGAATGGCGACGTGCCAGTAAACAGACAGCTGGGAAAAGCCGCAGGAGGAAAAGGCAAAGAGCGCCCATGCAGCACTGGTGAGCCTGGGGCTGGAGGGAGCGTGGACAGCTCTGGAGAAGCAGGAGAGCGGGGAGAAGACCCAGGAGAAATGGTGTGAATCACGGAGGGCCTCGCAGAGGAAACCACCGACTGCTCCTGAGAGTAAGTGCATCACTTGTATAAATGGACAAAGTGCCAATTATTAGTGCCTAGCTGATGGGCCTGGGATTTTTAAAGTATTTGTCTGGTTTCCATAAGTGCAACTAATTTCATGTTTTTAATTTCTTTTTTTGTTTTTTTTGGTCTGATTTCTGTTCATTTTTTCAGCTCCCAGATGGCATCTTGTATCCACTGACACAGAAAATAATTTCCCAGTATTTTCTTTAATGAATGACCTATTATGAACCAACAGGAAAAACCTATATTGTACAATTCTTCCACAGAAAAACTGATAATTAATATAAATGAAGCCTCCAAAATGGGAATCCTTTCTGTTGCTTGAACTGTGGATGGTATTTCATTAATGTGGCTTGTGCATTTTTTAAAATAGTCCTGTTCAAATGATATTGTCATGGGTAACAAAGAACAGAAAGACAAAAAGATTATTTCTAGAATAATGTTTACAGCATAAAATTCTCAGCTAGTCAGGCTCTTTCCCATTCTCTGGATCTTACTTCAGACCTCATCCCTCATTCTCTCAATTTTTAGCATGGAAAATATATAATAAAGCTGGTGCTGCTTCTGGTTTTTCACCACCTTATCTCCCAGACCTAAAATACTGTTTTTCCCTTTAAGTCTTGACTGCACTTGTGCCTAACAGGGAGGAAGAAGCATAGGGATGAATCAAAATGTGTTGAAATGGTTTATAGCATATTTAGACCTGGAAGTATGTGTGTGTTTAGGCACGACCCTATAAAGCTGCAGCTTAGCACGGGCCAGCCTCGCGGGCAGCCTGCACAGGCTTACGGCTCCCCTGCAGCAAGGGCAGTGCGGCCACGTCATGCAGCAATTAGAGCAGCGCACTTAGCTACTTGGATCAACTAACATTTCTTCAGAGTGGTTTTAAGTATCAGGAAAATGTGAGCAACCATAAGCTAAAACAGAGTGCTGTTCCTGGTATTGTGTACTCGTGGCAAGAGGGACGTCCATGAGGATAAAGATTCCGGATTTTAGGGATGGATCCTGTGAGTACACTCAGTGGGCAACGACTTAGAACAGTTGGAAGGCCAAAGAAATAGGAGTGAAATAAGTGGCTTAGACAGTTAAGCAAGAGCGGATATTTCCCCCCAGCAACTGGAATAGGACTCTGCTCCACTCCATTTCATATCCCCGCTTCTCCCTCAGCCATGTCCATGCATCCAGAAACTTTCCATCAGAAGGGTTCAATATCGCCTTACATGTTTAGGGTGACCTTTACACCCCATCAAAACTTCAGAAGCACAGCAAATCCACCCGGAAATTTGGATCATTTCAGGCTGGGACATAAAGGGAGCTCCGCAGAGAAAAGGAGCATATGAAGTCGCTGAGGAGGGAGTCCTTGCAAAGAGGGAGTGATTGCTATGGAGGAAGGCCAGAAAAAAGGTGGAGAACAACAACAAAAGTAGCGGCAGAAAAACTGGGAAGAGGAAGCAAAAATGGCAAAGTGACACCATAATGCTTTACTGGCTCTGAAGCAAGAAAAAATTATGAAAACATTCATTTTCAGCCAAAGAAAAAAAAATAAGGCATAAAAAGGGGGGTGGGAGGGGAAGGTAGAACATGTGAAGAAGGGCAGAAAGGAAGAGGAAATTAAGAGAGAGGAGAAACAAGCACTGGAAGTAAAGGAGTGGATGATGGGGGAGGGGGCAGCACAAAGAGATCTGACATACAGGGCTTTTAGGTGAGTGAATTTTATTTGTATATGTCATTTCCTACTTTTTATTACATTTCTCTGGCAACCATCCCACAGTTCCATAAGTTAAGGTGGGTGGGAGGAGGTAGCTAAGAGGGCAAAGTGGTAGTTTTTGGCAGAATATTGACATGACTTGAGTCAGGTTGTTCCTTGTGGTTGTCATTAGACAAATAGTGAAACTGGGTTAATGGGGCAGGTGTTTATGAATCCTACAGGCCAGAGGAGGCTCAGCTTTCAAAACCTGACTCACACAGAAAGGGAGAGGCCCCGATGATTCAATGCAGTGAAGCGATGGCGAGCAGCGGTTTCAGCACTGCGGGGACCACAGGGAACTACTTCAGATTTACCAGATGGTTCTCAACTGTCCGGTGTGCCTCAGCCCCTTAGCAGACTTAGGAAGGTGGACACTACACAGGTTTCTGTATTAACTTCCTTTTTTGCAGCAAAGGGATGGAAATTTTATAATTTTTTAAGTGCAAAATGAAGCACACCAATGTGGTAAAACATGACTTTCATGGAAGATGTTCTGAACTCTAAGTCTCCATCTTTTCTGGGTACCTGTGTTTCTTCTTCCCCCCCCCCCCCCCCCCCCCCCCGTGTGACTCTTTACAGGCTTTTTTTTCTAATTATCTTGTCTTGAATTTAAAAAGGAAAAAATTCTAAAGCATACAATGTCAAATAAAATGAGTTAGGGATTTTGAAAACTTTGGAACATATGCAATAGCTGGCATCCTGAGTCAGACAAAATGTCCATGCAGACAACTGTCTTCTCTCTGAGAGTGAGAAGGAGCAAATGCCTAGGGAAAAAGTGTATGAACTCTAATTTATTGCTCATACAGAGCAATCCTTCTTCCCCTGTGTGCTTCTGCCCTCTGAGGATCAGTATCTTAGATGTTCTGATTTGGAGGCTGGATCTTGATCATCACGTTTAGTAGCTAGTGATGGATTTCATTTGCATGATTTCATGTAATCCCTTTTATGGTCCATTTACACTTTTGACCTCCACACCATCCTGTGGCCGCGAGTTCAATAATTTCATTATGCACTGTGAGGATAAAGTACTTCTTTTGTTTGTTTTAAGACTGATGCCTAGTCATTTAATTGGGGCTCCTAGTCCCTGCATGCATGGGAACTGTTGAATAATGGCTTATATGTTAGAAATAAGGCTTTTGAAATATAAAAGCTCTCTTGCAATTTTAAAGCCTTGTGATCTGGCAAGCTCCTCCTCCTCCTCCTCCTCTTGTGACTCCTTTCATGAAAAAAAAGGAAATATTCCCAACTCCAACCGCAGCCCGATGAAATTAGAATTAATTAAAGCAAAAGTAGTTTTATGGTGTTAATGCTGCACAGACAAGTAGCCTTAGTCTTATTTCATCTCTCCTATATCGTCCTCTTTTCATATGACATCACAGTGCTATTGTCAGTTCCATGGGATGTGAAAGAGCCTATTTGTAAGGCCACTATCTGTGGCACAACTATTAAATCAGAAGTACAGCAATGGGAGGGTATGTTCATTGAGTTCTCTGCAACAGGAGGAAGGGGAAAGGCCTGGCGAGGCAATTAAAAACATAGGACTTGACTTTGAACAAGACACCTGAGCATGGACACACAGCAATATACAGTGGAGTAGACTAGGGTGGGAACTCACAGTTTCTCAGAAACTTTGGTAATTCTCATGTCCACATGACAGCTCCCCAGTATCCGATGAAAATATTATTGTTTCTTTCCCACTTGCATCTAAGATGCCTTGCATTTGGTGCTGAGTGAAAGCGTGTATGTGGATGCTTGCAGTGGGGCAGCTGACACGCTGCTGCTTTGCACCCTGCTTTGACCTGTAGTAATCCGCTTGTATGTCTACACTTTTAGTTTCTTGGTCTCTATCCAGGTAGAGAAGGAGGCAATGACTGTATCAGCTTGTACGGCACAACAGTGGGATAGGTGGCCTGGAGGGAGCTGGTAGACCAGCTCTCCGTGCAGAAAGCGATGCAAAAGAATCTGTTCTTTCTCCTGATTATTTCAACCAGCGCAGGGCAGGAGTGGGTAAAAGACGCTGCGGGGCAGAACCAGTGTTTCCATCTTCCTGCAGACAGTAGTTATCCACCTCCCCTTTGTAGCATCTTCCAGTTCTGTGTAATTTTTTATTACTCGGGTTGGAATGCTTTACTGGGAGACAAAGAACAGGTTCCAGGATAAAATCAAAACTGCTCTGGAAAGACATTCTGTGTGGCAGGACTGGGAGCAGTGATGAGAGGCTAAAAAAAGAGTTTGATTCTAACCCAAGAATTAAAATTAATGTAAGAGAATTTAACGCAACACAAGGCGTGGTAGAACAAAGACTGTTGGGGGGGTCCCATTTGTATTCAGTTATGACAATCAATATTCAGCACTTAAGAAGAAACAACAGTGTAATGGTTTTCACTGAATTGTATGAACAGAACAACTTCAACAAATATTGCATAATGTGTCACAAATCAATTGTATTGAAAATATATTAGGTTTCTTTAAAAAAAAAAAGATGGGAAAAGGAAGCAGCACAAGCAGGAGGAAAGACAACACACAAAGATTTACTTCTGAGTGCTACAAAATATTGAACTAAAAATAACATTAAAGATGAAATTTGCAATGAATCTCAAGCTGCTAAATTCCCAAAGGCTGGGTCTGCCAAAGGCTCTGTTGGTTTCCTCTGTTCTTTTCTGTCTTTATGTAAATATTTTATACAGTTGTCTATGTTCATGTGTAGTGCGAACTGTCATTTATATTTCAGTCCACTCTAAAATGGATCTTAGACTATCTCAAGCTGCGCACTGCAGTGAGTAGTTTTGAACCGAGAGGTAAGTTGAAGTGGTAGGGACAAATGAGGACTGATATTTAATGTAGTTTTTGTGTACTTATATTTTGCTGTCATGTATTTTGCCTTTAAAACTGATTTGTAATTTTATGCATTTTGTGACATTATGATAAGATGTGATGTGAGTAGGGTTTCCATTTAGCAAATACATTGATGTATTTTTGAGTCGAAGTGGTTGACTGTGGAAATTCTGAATTCTGACCTCAGGCTTTAATGTTTAGCAATAACAACATGCAAGCGTAGTTCTGCTGTCTTAAATGCTCCTCCTTGTGCTTTGGACTTGCCAGGGTAAACTTTTTAAAACAAGGCAGTCTTAAGCTTACTTCAGAGCCATTACAGTGATAGGCCCACAGGGTGCTAAATATCCTCGTGTCTCCATCGTCTTAGGAATACAGGGCACACCTTACCCAGAAAAATTGGGACTCACCATGGAGCCGGGTCCGTCACCTTGGGATAAATTGTCCCACCCATCTGGTGTTCGGGGAAGAAGCAGAGAGACCTTTTATATCCCCTACAAAGACAAATTGCAGCAGTCGTGGTGGCTGGAGCACAGAGAAAGCTTCCTAATTGCTCCCCAAAGGGTGGAAGACACCCAGGCTGGGGCGGGGGGAGCACCGCAGGCAGAGCCGTGCCTCCAGCCCAGCACTGTCAGCAGTGGGCAGGGTGATGGTTCTGACAGCAGAAGCATGTACAGTGCTCCGATCCCGAAAGGACAGTGTTCCCTGAAGGGGTGGTGCTGCTATATCCTGACCTTAAGACAGTCCTGTTCCTGACACACAGTGCTATTTATTACATTAGCTAAGAAACGTTAAGATATATTAAGGTGGGATTCTGCGTTGTTTTTACATCAGCATGAAGAAGAACAGAATTAGTAGTGCTGGACTCCTTTTCATCAGTTCTTGTAAAGGAGAGAATTCGTAAGAAATTATGTTGTTTTCTTGCTTCGGAACAGTAAGTCATACAGAATAAAAATTTTAAATAATGGCTATTAGATTAGGAAGTCTAAGAAGCTTTTACTACTTGGGAGCTTTGACTCTTAGGGAATTGATAAATTGCCATTGAAATACAAGCAGCTCTGCAATATGATAGATCAAAGTTCATTTTTTTTCCCTAATGCAAGTTAAGATGAGCCCACATACTTTTTGCCCATCTTCTTTGCAGATCAAAAACATTCCTTTCTTTTTATTTGCATGATCGATTTACTATAAAAGCCCAGTGTATATGTTGTGACCGTAGTAAAATTCTTATTCACAAGCCTTTAAGTAGTAATACAGTATGTTGGCAGTATGCAAACCTCCATACGTCTCAGCACCGCTGTCCAAAGTATATAGTATGTCTCCTCCACCTAAGAAAGGTGCAAAAGTAATTATGTTACATAAAGTTATATTTCTTAAAGTATTTTGACCATGTTATTATAAAATTAATTCTTCTAAGCTGTGCCTCTACACTAAGCTAGCAGAAAGACTTCAGCATGCTGTGTTTTAGTGGACTGCATTCCATAGAAAGGACTCAAATGACTGAAATACAAACCAAAGACAGCTTAAACTCATGGCTTTTTAGAAATGTATTAATTGCATGTCAATGTAGCTGTAAGAGCTTTTCTTTTTTGTATAGGCTTTTTTGTGTATTAAATTATTTTATAAGCATGTCTAAATCCACCCTGTGACAATTTGTATTTTCTAAACACCTTTTAAATTAAGCAACACTAAAATATGTAATGAACATGCAACATTAAACACTTTTAAGGGCAGAATATATGATCAGAAAATATTTTTAAATTATGTGATTTCCAACCCGCTTACTTACAAATAAGTTGTGTAAAAACTACGAACGATAACAAGGTCTTATACAGCTGGATCATTGGGTAGATACTGTCTGCCAGTATAGCTGGAGGAGATAGACATTTCCATTTTTAAGATCAGTTCTGTAGAGAAAATCTCTATGTGGGTGTCCAAAGCTTGGCTGCAGCTCTTAGGTCAGACACAGTGTGTACACAATGTCATAGCACCCTTTGTGCTATGGGTGGAAAGAGGAGGAAAATCCCACATGTGGCCTATAAAGGTTCAGTCCCGCAAAATGCTGTGCCATCTGACCCGGCAAAACGCTTGAGCGCATCGTTAGTTTTAAACTTAAAGGACAGGTTATAAGTTAGATGCATACTTTTCTAAGAGATACAGGATCAAAGGCATACTCCTGAAGGATGTATACAATGTGTGAAACGTATAGATATGCAATTAATGAAGCCTTCAATTTCAGTTCAAGCAATAGTTATATTTACAGTATTTTGTTTCACATTAATCCTTCAGTACTCTACCAGAGTTTCCATCTGGCCATGAAATTTTCGTCTATGTAGTGTCTTCCTTGGGAACGTGAAGATTTACAATCTCTGAGCCTGGTTTGGCTCATCTTGACATTGATGACAGAAACCCTAATTTTGCTCTCGAAGGGCGTGATTGGACCAGTTAACACTTATTTCAACCTTGCAGAAGGACATACTGCTTATTTTATGTATAATGTATGCCACAATAAGATTAAGAGACTACGAACATTGCACAGTAAGTCAGTGGCACGTAGTCATAGAAGTAAGGATTCCTTCCTTCCTGACTCTCACTTCCTTGCTTTATACTGCACTTTTGATAATGTGTCTGCATTCCCATAGCAATATTATCCTGGCACATGATAGTGCAATAGTTTTGAAATATGCTTTTCGTGTGATGTGTGAAAACATAAAATCTATAGATGTGCAGTATACATGGATAGAAGAATTCATATTGCGGTATGTAGCTACAAGCATAATAAATGGAAATTGATGAAAAGGGAATTTTTCTACTGCTGGGATTTTAAAGAATTAGACAAATGTGAGTAGTTCAAATAAGGCAGAATATTCTGCTTCTTGTCATAGAAAGAGCGATGAACATGTATCAGAAGAGAAAATCAGCTGCCGCTTGGTAAGTACCCTATGATTTTTCTTGACTGCTGCCATTTGGGCTCTACCAAGTCCAGTACTTACTGTGCAGATCAGGGATGCTAGCTCCTTTTCTGTTGTTTTGTCTTTTGAAAGGCCAGTCTTTCTTAGAAAGACTGAAACTACAGCAGTACAATACCATCTTTTCAGAAATACTTTTATTAATTCATTCGCTTTGCAAGCAGGAGCTGAATCAGTGTAATCGTGAAGTTCATTCTTGGTCCAGTCTTTTCATCTTGAAGGCAGGAAAGAATCCCAGAAAAGTGACATTGAATGCTATTTTTCTCTTATTTTTTGTAGGCAGTCTGAATAGTATAATATCAGGTGAAGCAAGTCTTTGTCAGTCATATATTTATGCTAGATCTGTTAAATTCTTATTAATGTTGTTATTGGTTTAGTAGTAATGGCAGTAGTAATAGCAGTAAGTAGTAGTATTATTGGAAGTGCCTTTTGTAAGGCTCTGTACAAACAGATCATTAAAACACAACGTTCTGGAGATGATGCTCTATCTAACTGGAATCAGCAGGACATAGGAACTACGTCCTGTACGATGAATAACAAAAGAAAGGGTAGTTTACATTCTTTGATACATTTCTGCTCGATTAACCCCCAGTGGGATTTTACCCCTCCAGTCACTTTTTTTTTGTTCCTCTAATCTTCTTTTGTATTTGCTCACTGACCCCAAGCATGTATTTGACTTGTGACCCTATTTCTGTTAATAAAGTACAGGCCATCTGACCAGCATTCACACCAATGAACTACAAGGTGATGATTACCTCATTGTAAGTGCTAGAAGTTAGCACGCAGCAGCGCAAAGCTGGTGGTAGGGTGGGCTGAAGAGAACCAACGAAGGCAGCAAGAGCAATTCTGCACTGGGGGTTCAAAACCAAACTGCAGATAATAAACTCCTCCAAAAACCATAATACTGTCCATAGAAGAACTGTATATCTCCTTATGTATTGTTCAGCTATTAATTAGTTGATAATGTTTAGGGGATTATGGCATGACAAAAAAACATTATAGCTATAATGTGGAAATTTTCAGTATCTGTATGGATAGTAGCTTATAAAATCAAAATTACCCTATTTACATTTTGGGTTATCAATTATAATTATATACCTCATGAAAAAATACATCAGCACTCAGTGGTGATAATTTCAGTATAGTGTTTTGAGGCTAAATTAACACTGGAAAGCATAGGTGAGCTCTTTCTAAGCAAAGCATTATTTGTTTTTAAAGCACTAGCAGAAACGTAGTGGGGTTTTTTGAAGAAAATGCATAGTAATGAAGTTATTAATGCTTTCACCAAATCCTTAGACCATGAATCTTATGAAAAGCACTGTTAATTGTGTGTTACATGAAAAAATCATGCCACAGCCATTTATCAGATATGTAATCTGTGGCTCTGTTTTGTGACAGGAAGCCATTATTTCCACTAAAAAAACAAATCCGTTAAATTTGAACTATTAGATTACAGCAGGGTTAAGGCTGCTTCTGTGCTGTGGAGTCACATCAGGGTCACAGCCCAGTTCTAGAGACGTACTGCAAGAGCTTCATATCTGATTAAGACAAAAACCTGATAAAAATGTAATGCAGACTAACAATATGGAATTATCTGATGCAGTTTGGGGGGAATAGGGGCAGGGGGTATAACATCATTCCGTTTATTTGCATATGTTTGTTCTTTCTGCTGAAATCAATCTCTTTGAAGGAAGCAAGAAAACTTTAGAAAAAGAAAATATTATTAATGCTGGTAAGAGAACACAGAAGAAAATCTTGAGTAAACATTTCTTTTCCAGTGTTGATTATCATTCTGTCTAATGTTTATTTTCATAATTTTCTTTGATCCAAACACAAATAACAATAAAGTTAGCTCCATCTCTTTGAACTAGCAGAACTATACTGTGGCCAATTTTGGAGCAAATTTTTAAGTGGCTTTTTTTGTTTTCTCTCCCAAGCACCATAACAGATTTATAGAGTAGATATTTGCATAACTCACACCCTCTCCTATATAGGAATGTTTCTATGGCTAACAGTAATTTACTTGCTGTGGGCCTCTTTCTGACTTTATTAAAGAGGCTGAGGGCTGTAAGCGTCCTGGGCACGTACTCAATAGTTGTCAAGGGAGCACTCGTGGTCCAGGGCTTTGGATCAGGACTCACCCTGTTGGGTTATGAAAATTGCTACAGCTTACAGGGACTGACTGTGGCTCTGCTGGGCTGGCCGGTGGGTTGTAAACCCAGAATGTAGTCAGTCCGCCCTCACTGCGTTTCCTACCCAAGCCTGCAGCACAGACGGCAGGCAGAGAGGCAGGGCAGGGATGGCAACGGACCAGGTCCATGTCTATCAGGGTCTCTTCATGAGGAGAGCTGAAAAGGTGTTGTTACTGCTTCTCACTTCTGGACCAGAACCAAGCAGCCAGAGCACAGGTTGTATCTTCACCGTCTTCTTTCATGAGAAAATGGACAGACAAGTATGTCCTCTAGTCTTAGAAACAACTACCTTCCTAATATAAATATTCTACAATTGTAAAATATGTACTGCAGTATTTACCATAATGCTTGAAACCAGGTTCATGTTGTTGTATGGTTTTTTAGTCTGTATATATCTAAAACCTCTTCAAAATCACAGATCTGCGTAGGAGACCAAAACCACAAGATCATCTCAGGCAAAGCTATTGACCCTGCCTCAGAAAGCTGTCCTTTTGTGTGCCTGGCAGCACCTGAGGGGGTGATGGTCAAGAGTCCATCTCTGGGATGTAAAGCATATATGTCAACCTCAGATTACAGCTAGCTTGTGTTTCTGGCTGTTCTGTTCAGCCCTCCTGCATGCAAATACTGCCTCTGAAACTGGTGAAAGTTATGAATAGAGGCCACAATGTACAACCTCAGTCAATCAGCTACCGAAGATCCATACGATGGATAAACTCACTGCTTTTTTAAGTTCTTTGAGGGTATGATACAGAAACATGAGAGGTTCTCAGGTTCTCTAAAACTTACTATTTTTTTTGTTCTCCCGTTCCATTCCTGTGTTTGTCCCACTGCTTAGCCTAGCTGCACAAGGGCATCCCGTCTAATGATTGATTGCCTCTGTGAGCAGGTCCAAGTTTCATTCTAAAATCAGTCAGCATGTGGTTGATGACAGGGACAAAGCCAACCCGCATCACTCCCTAAGCAAATCATCTTCCCCTTTACTATACACTTTGACCAAATTATGATTTCACCATTGAAATACCTGTCAACATTTCCACCCGCTTCAGATGGATTGGGATTTGGCCATTTGCTTCTAAGTGCGGATGGCCCGTTAAAGGGCTTATTTTTACGTCAGGAGGTGTGTAAGTGCTTCAAGAGATTATAAAAATAGAAAATAATACAAATAACATGAGGTCAGGTGTTGCTAAAAAGTGCCATTAGAAAAAGGACATGTTTAAGGGTAAATCTGAACTAATCCCAGTGACTGCAGGTGACTCACACTTGTGCAAGAATGAAAATTTGGGTTCTGAAGTGTATAGAGCACTTTTGGCTGAACCTTTTTACTTTTTTTTTTTTTTTTAATACATATAAAAATGCCAAATACAAAACAGTTGTTAACTTCTGCAGCTTGTTCTGGACAAAACAGAGTACTTCTGGAGGGAGCGCCTAAACAGTAACGATAAGGCTCCTGCCCAAATGCGCGAGAGCCCTTCCTTTCAACAGAGGTTCATCACAACTACAAACAACCAAAAAGCACTACTTATTCAGTTTCCTTTCTTTTTAATTTTTAACATTATGAAAACAGCAATACCAGAATGAACACCATAATTGCTGTGCAGTTAACTTTCATATAAATATACTTAGGAATGTACTTAGGGACTGGAAAAAACCACACACCTCTCTAGGCTCTGTTTCCTAAATTACTGGCATCCGTAGCATGGGTACAAAGCCCAGAATAAGCCCACAGTAACATCCACTGTAGATGTCCCAAGGAACAAAGCTAGAAAAGTTAGAAAGCTACAGGATACCCATTTCTTGATGGAAGAGTGTGAATTAGTGCTCTTCCAAAACTTACGAGCTTTACATTCCTATATAATTTTAAGTACAAAGACATAGAAGTGCTCGTGTGCTAGAAAAAGCTCTCCCTGTTTCTTGTTACTGAAAGAAATGGGACTTCAGGATGTAGAAGCAGTCTTTCTTGTATTCCCTAGTCCCTGGGACTGCACAGCTTGCTGGATAATTCAGAGCTAAACACAGAATTGTGGTCAGCGTTCTTCCCTCCTCCCTTTTGAATAAATGTTTCTGCTCTGCATTTCTGCCAAGACGAGCAAAAAGCCTTGTAGACAGGTGTAGCAACATCTGCCTGAGTCTGCAGAAGCCTGCAACAGCAGCTATGAGAGATGTCGTGCTCAAAAACTAAAGATGTCATGCTGAAAACTCAGCATGGGTTACAGGTCAAAATAAATGGGAATCCATGTCAAAATAAATAGTATATGGGTTACTGCAGTGATGGCTCCATTTTCGGGGTTTTGCATTTGGGATTTTTTTTGTAATATGCAGTTAAATAATATTCCATTTAATATTCTATTATTTTTATATACAACTAATATCAATTTTTTTGCACTTGTTGCGATAACATGCTTTGCCACTGATGGTCCAGGCCTTAGTGGGTGTAAAGCTTTTGTGGAGCCTGGCAAAGGATGCGGCTGATGTCCTAGCCTGGCTACCTTTGTTGCAGAGTATGTCTGCCCTGGATATTCCTCTTCAAAATGACTCTAGCAGGACCACTGTGCTCTTCACATCGAGGGACCGAAACACAAGTTGTGCCTCAAAAATCTTACGTCATGTAGTCCCACGGTAATTCTTCTTCCTTTAGCACCAGTAATTTTCCTGTGCTGGTTCTGGTCTGTCCCCTGCTGCTCAGCAGGGGATGGGTTTCTTCTTTATCTTTGTTGCTATTAATTTTTTCATAACTACTATCTACTATATTCACATAGCATCTACTACCAAGCTACTAAAACAGTGTTCAAGTATATTAAATCCCTCATTTTAAAATAGTAATAAAAGAGTTTTACTAAATAAATACATAAAGCTCCCCGCAGATCACACAATAAGGAAGCTGAATATAGAGCTGAAGTTCCCAGAACTTGGGAGTACAAAGGAGCAGTTTACTAAAGAGCTTTTTCCCAACACTCAGAGCTCTGATAGCCCTTAGAGGAAATAATAAATCTCTCTCTTTGTCACTCTTCCCTAGGTTTCTTTTGTTGTTTAGGGGGGGTGGAAAAAAAGTGTAGGTACTACTTACAAGGCAGCTTCCTTGATGTTCCTGGTAGTCCGACCAAGGGACAAGAATGTGTGCGTAGGAAAGGGGGATGAACAATTCATCCTGTACAGGAATTAAAAACAAAAGTGGAAATCCTTTGTAAGAAGAAGAGTGGTTTGGATTATAGCTGCATGCTTTCACTAATGACTTTGCAAACATTTAGCCAGAGATAACCTAGAAATCCAGTTGCACTTTATTTAACATTCAGATAAGGACCATTCACCTGCTGTTAAGCTACAACATCTACAATCATTCTTTGAATACTGATAATTATATGAAGCAGACTCCCCTAGAGGCTGGTAGTCTAGTCTGGATTCACCTGGAATACAAAGATGAATAATATTGCATATTACATGCACCCAAGTAGTTGCAATTTATAGAAATGTCCATTTATGCTCCTGAAAAAAAGATGTGTATTTCCCTAGGGGTATACTATATGGTGATAAAAACCTGTGTGGGGGACTGTTTGGATTGTAACTCCTAGTGTGCCTGTTGTTGATTAATTAATAAACAAATAAATCGTTATATTTAGCCAGATCTCTCACTACAAGAGCAGAAAAGAGAAAACGTTAAAAAGGGATTTTGTGTGCCTCGCCATAAGGAAGGGTTACTCAGAGACACAAGAAATGAGTACTAGAAGTGGCACCCAAATGGCTCAGAGTAGCTATGTGTATACATTTTTAAAAGATGAGTAGCATTATGAATATGCTCTCTTTGCCTCCTCCTTTCCTCCTCTTTCTCCCATCAGGTGCCTTGTCCTTGTGCTCCCCTCTCATTTGTGATGGCTGATAACACCTTATCTCTACCAGGGCAGCAACCGGGAAGTTTGCTCCTTCCTCACAAGACTGAGGGTATAATTAGAACAACGCACCTGCTCAGTCCTCCTGTGACTCGGTTAGTCTACATCCATGTCAAAATCCATGCTGTGAGGGTAATTTGATCATCTCACTTTTTTCATATACTTTATATGAATAAACCACCAGAACAAGCCTCCGTTGAGTTCGTTCAGTTTAATCTCACAAATTTGTGTCAACTCTTTGTTGCCAGAAGAATTTTATCATTTGATCTCATGGTTACACTTTAGTAGACTTTAGTACGTATTTTATTTCACTCTCCAGAATATAAAATTCCATTTTGTGTCAAAATCATCTTTTTATTATTATCTATTTATATTTCTGTGATACTTACAGGCTTCAACTGAGATCAGGGTCTTGTTGTACGAGACAATACAGAAACACGCCATAAAAGAATTCTAGTCCCAGGAGCCTTGTAAGCTAAATAAAAGCTGGGAGAAAGGAAATATTATCCCCATTTTACAGATGGGAAAACGAAGCCCTGACAACCCTTCCATACTGCTCAGTGCAGTGTCACACAGCAGTACTGATGAGAGAGTTCTGAAAAAGTGACCAAGTCCAGAATCTGTGCAAAATAAAGGGGGATTTAAAGGCTGTTCTACAGGCAAGCACCCACTAAGTTCAAGTAAGTTATGGATGTACGCTGGTATCATTTGCAGACTGAGCATCCCAAGGTTCCCTTGGCCTTCCCCATGCTTGTTTGTCTCCCAGCCCCCCCTTCAAAGGCAGGAGACACCGTTTTTTGATGCTGTCACTTCAGGCTTGTAAGAGTTAGTCTACCACTGCTCCCTCTAGCACTTCACAAAAATTTACCTCTAGCCCTGCGATGCCACAGCGGTGTCAAATCTCTCTGACTGCAGCAGCTTCCAGGCTCAGCAGAGATACATCACTGGTCTGTTAGGTTCTCCTTCCCAGCATCCGAAGGGTAAGGTAATCTTTTTGTCCTTGAAGAGAGCCTGGAATCTCCCACATTGGAATGCTTTTCCTTATTTACTCTGCTCCTCCCAGAAGACCCTGTAAAACCCTGAGGAAGCAGTAGCCAACAGAGGGTATGCTCCCAAGACCAAGCAGCAGAGAAGCACTCTGGTATTCCCGGAAGAAATAGCAGAAACAAGTGGAAATGGTGAAGTTCACTGTCTTCCTTTCAAAGATGACTAAAGATAGGAGGAGAGACTGGCAGGAATGAGGGTGGGGGCAGCAGTTTGCATAGGGGTGCTCGTGCCCCCTCAAATCTGCGGGGCTATTGCAGGCATTTGCAAACCTGCTGAACTGGGTCTGCAGTACTCGGCGAGCTGAACTCCTCACCATTCTAACTGCACCGCTACAGCATTGCCTTTTGACTAAAAACCGGTTCAGACTAATTGTCAAGGATCAGATAACAGGAAAATACTTCTATTTGACAGTCTACTATTTTTCAATTGTTCCTCTGTTACATATCTAAGTAAACATTTGTTCCACTTATCATTTCTGAGCAAAAGACATGAATCATTTGACTAGTAAAACCACAACGACAGCTGTTGCTTATTAGAAACAGTCATCTTGTTCAAGGGCCTGCTATGGAGGAGTTCTTCAGGAAACTGTCTCTGCTTTTAGTGCTTTACAGCGCAGTGAAAGCAAAGTTGCAGAAATTAGGGCATTTTTATTTCGCTTATGTGATTGGCAAAACACACAGGCACGCACACAGAGCAATCATTATGGCCGAGCCAGAAGCCCCCAAGAAGCAGGAAAATACTCATTGAAGAATGCTACTAATGCTGTAATACTTATGTTGTTTGACTTTGTGACATTTATACGGTTCTCTGCAATACAGGTCAAACAAAACGGGATTTAAGGGTCCCTCTGTACATAGGTTATAGTATTTGGGATTTTGGTGTTGGATACAATATTTATACCAGTTATTAGGCGTGTACCGGAAATATTTTTCACCATTCATGGTTTCTCCAGGTCTCAGGAAGAAATTAATTCTGGATTCATAAAATCCCTAGGTGGTGTGCACTGTGGTGATCACTACTACGTTGCCTTCAGGTAAAGCTTCTCCAGCCAGTGGTGAAAGAAAAAAGCCTAAAAAGAACGTTTTAAGTCTGATCAGGATAGGAAAACCAGGGAGGCAACTCCACTTAATAGACTTAATTGCGATAAAATACTTTTTAAATTAGCGGAAACAAAATAGGGAACAAAAAGTGGACCACAAGGAATTCAAGAACAAGGAAGTGCCACCGAGTCAGGTTAGACATAAAGGGTTTTTTCCCCTTTCTAGAGTGCTGGTTCAAAGGTCTCACAGAGCATAAGGGCCAAAATCTGATTGCGTCTGTGACCTGTACGAAACAAAATTGTATTAAACAGAGGCCTAACAGTTAGGCATTTAATCAGCAGAATCTCTGGAATGGTATACCCTGTATGGTGCCCTTATTGTCAGCTTTGAAGGGAGAAGCCAAAGACTAAATGAGCATAGAGACTGCACTGATCCCAGCAGAACAGAGGGGAGGAACATTGGCAGGGCAGAGATGCTACCAAGTAGTCTGCTCTGCAGTCAAACAGGAGCACTCGTGGCTTCGTGGCTGTGGCTTAAATACCTTTCAAAAACACAAAATTAATTCACCAAAATTAAAGAAGAAAGACTTTAAAAAAATATAAAAATAGTTTGTTGGATTATGGCAAAAGAAAAGGAAAGCAGAGCTGGGAAACAGTGGAGAAGAGCGTGTCACTGAGGAGGCAAAGCTAAGGTTTATTATAGGGTAGAAATATGCAAGACTGTCACCAATTCAATAATAGTATTCAGCGAGGTTTCTAAAGATCATATCCTGCCCTTCATTCACCCTCACAACACGCGCTGATGGGAGTCAGCACTTTGCTGCAGCTGGGTATTTCGAAGCCATTTGTTCTGTGTAACATGCCTGTTCTTACTAATCTTAGTCAAGTAAGTAGTCCATCCTCATGTGTCATCCCACGGAAGTCAAATGTGCTATTAGCATAAGTGATGATTACTTATCTGTGTGAGGTCTTGTGAGGTTGGGTCTTTCAGCATCAGTATACTTGACATGGCAGTCTTTCTATTATAATTTAATAAAATGGGGCCCAATTCAGTTCAGAGGTGCCTTGAGGAATAAGCTGGACTTAAACAGCGCTTAGGCCTTTGACTGGACCTCTGCAAACCTCGAATTTCATTGAGTGAATGCTAATTACTCAGAGGGGGGTTATTAAATTATAGGCTCCGTGCTTTACTGTTGCTCCGAGCACGGTACCTTTGCAAGCGCTTGAGCAAGTTAATGTAAACCTGAACACGCTCAGAAGAAAATTCCGGTAAGACCGCTTTCCCGGGAAGAAGAGGGGATGGCAGCCATGCCGTTAATAAATAGGGTTTGTACATGTTGATGGGCAAATTTCACCATAGAACGATACAGTGCACCATAAACGGACAGTGTGAGACGGTGGAGCCAAGTGTACCTCACAGCTGCACTGAAATGGAAAACTCCCTCCCAGTCAGGTGGATGGAAAGGGCCCGATCCGGAACCCTGTACAGTCAGTGGAAATCCTTCCATCTGGATGAGCTCTGAATTAGGCCCGTACTGAGGAAGCACGCGTAGGCACCCTTGATGCATCTTACCCTTGGATGATTGTGTACAGTAACTCACTGAGTATAACATCCGTAACACCCATCAGTTACCTGTAATCAACTACTTGGTGCAGAAGGAGTCAATCAGTTCATTTTCTATGCCACGCAACTCTCCTAAGGAGGAACTAATTGCTGCATGGATAAATCAGCAAAAGTCATCACTCATGCTAAGCACACGAATTTAAAGGGTTACATGTATTTCTAACAACTGATATTCTCCCTCTTTTTAAATGTTTCATATATTTTTGTTCTCTACCTGATTTCTGAGTATCTCCTAGCCTCGGAGTAGCTCCTGTGTTCTCTCTGAACCTTCGTGCTGCGATCTTACGGCTCTCACAGCAGTTACATATTTTGTGAACGTTGGCACAATTCCTTGTGACCAACTCCTTAAATTCATAGTTCTCCTGATTCCCAAAGAGTAATGGACATAGGGAAATTTTGCATCATAATTTCCTAGCCAACTAGTTCTTCACTCTGCTCTGTTACATGTGATCTGCTATAGTCACAGAGCGCAGGAGTAGTCTTCCGGGTGACCCCAAAAGCTTTTTAAGAAAAAGATATTTGAAAAAGTCTTAATCAGTAGTACAAAAACTGTTTGCCCAGCTGTTAGTTCCAGAGGGTTGGGCACACTAGATCACAAGTAGTGGATCCTTATCTCTGTTTGCTGTATCTGTTATAACAATCCGCTGTTTGTAGACCCACCGCACTTCCAGCTTTCCAGCCAGGTGTTTGTGCAGTATTTAATTTAATAATTAGTATATGTCATTTGCAAAATTATGTGTATTAAAGGCATATATGCAGGTCAGTGCTGTAAAATCACACAAATAAAGTGCATTTTACACACTACTCATGCACTTGGACTTTTGGTCTGAGAAAGAATAAAATCTGCCTATTAAACGGAGAAGAGGTCCTCACCAAATTAACAACCAATAATCATCATTGTCAATATTAATGAAACAGTGTTATAAAACCTTTTTTTTTATAGTTGTAAAACCTTTTTATTATAGTTGTCTGGACAGTGTAAGTTTTCCTCCTGATTTTTTAAAAATCAAGTTCAGACATTTTCAGAGTTTAGAAGCCTTTGCTGTGTGGTGCCCTCGAACAGCCCAAGAACATGCCCGACTTCAGCCAGCTGGAATCCGTACGAAGCCAGTCGGACTTTCTCATATGAAAATTAAAAACCTTTGGAAAAAGCTTGCTTAATCAATTTTAAGATCTTTATATGACCACCATTATGTTTAAAATAAGCATTTTTATATTTTTTAGCCACCCAAGGACTTGATTTTTCTTCATTTTCCCATTAGCCTGGCAGTTTCGCCAGTAGAACCCTTTTATTCCTCCCACTGGAGTAGCACAGAGAAATCCATTTGATTCCAGTAGGTAGTCATTGATTTCATTATCATATTATAGAAAATAAAGATTACGATTCCAGATTACTTTGCCTGCAGTCCACACACTAACCAGCTAAATGGCAATATGTGGAAAAGTTGACTACATCATAAAAAATTAACTTCCTGCAAGGATTTTCTTGAGTTGGTTTCAAAAGAATCTGCTGTTTGGCATCTTTCCTGTACTTAATTTCTGGAGGGTAACTGCATTATGTGCACGTATAACATTCAAGAGGAAACATTCGCTGAAGTACTCCTTTCTGCTACCAAATGTAACTATAGCACATTGTTTGTGTTTAAAAGGGCTGCCTCAAAGCAAAACACTGCACGCCTGTAAGGTTATAGATGTGTGCATTGTCAGACAACCACTAACAGAAGGTGGAATCCTACTCTCTTTCACTGGTTGCTGAGTGACAAAGGTTGCATCTAATGATGATTTCAATATTCTGCCAATAGTTGGTGATATTCTGCCCCTGCCGAAATAAAGAAATAAATAAAAGTTTCCATCTCCCTGAGCAAATGCCCTGTAAGTCTATAGAAAACAAATTAGGAATGCGTAATTTGCGATGAAAAAAGTCTCCACGAGAGGTATAATTTTATTTTTTTTAGTGCACAGAATAACATAAATCAAAAGAAGCAATAGTCTACCTTGTGTTTTGACTACTTTGACCCTCTTCAACCCCTGCCAATTTTTATCTCATTTTTGTTTAACTTTGTACATCAGAGTTTAATTTTAAACCTGGTCCTGAAGACAGTGATGTATAGGGTACATCAAGTATAGCTTAAATTACCCTCTCCCCGGTGATTTGAAGTTGAGGGGAGGGTCTTACTCCGCAGCAGGGTGGGAAAGAGAAATGGTCAGATGTTGCCCTTTGAACCTGACCACCCTCAGCTACAGAAACATTTATGCCAGAACATCATTTATTGATTTTATTATATTTTAGGATCTCTTAAAACTGTTGGTGATGTTTGCCGTATATTAATTTTTGACACATGCATATAAAAACAGAAATACGGGTCGAGCAGAAACTATAAATATAGACAACACTGCCCAATAAACTCCCATCCTTTCACTTATAGGTTTCTATTTCAGCTGATCATTCTGAGCAGCCTGTCTTTGAAAATAAATGTTACCCCTCTGATAAGCTAACCAATTTGGAGATTAAAGCTGCATTTGAGGATTAAGGTTTTTCTGATTTGATTATTGTTGTGTCTTGTAGCAGTAGAAGATAAATATTAATAAAATGTTAAAGTCCAATTCCGCTCACTTTACTCATGTGAGCATTTCATACCATGAGACTGCGCAAATTATGCAGGATTTGGCCCTTAAACTCAGCATTGACTGCTCTGTTTTCTCAGTCCACTAAGAATAAGTCTCCCGTGAAATGTTACATGTACCCGGCAAACTCATGAACCCACTGCTGCCAGAGAAAACTCACACTGATGGGTAGCTCTGAAAACTCGCCATCCAATTATATACCACAGAGCTATGTAGGTGTTTTTATTGAGGAGAATAAAAACCACAAGAAGCGCTCCACAACAGACCACAAAATGGGTTTGGCACCTGTGTCTCCTCGGAGCCGAAGTTTCGGAGTTGTGTTATCGTGTGGCCTGCTGACCCCGGGAGAGCAACGCTGACCTTGTCTTACATGCAGGAGTCTATTGCTACGACTCCCCTGAGAGCACAAACCAGCTGCAAACTGCTGCAATGATTAACCCTTATGTGTTGTAGATGTAACATCAAGTCATGGTAATAAAGCTTTCACTGCATAACAGATCTCTCGCTTTGTAAATTGTTGCTCTTATCAGCTGCACTCTGGGATGTTATCCCTTTGCTGTGAAGCATGACTGCTGTGTTGTTCACTGCAAAGGCTACCAGATCTATAAAGTCTGTGATGTTTATTCAGTTGCTTCGGAGAATAGTACAGAGAATACGCTCTGTTTAAACTAAAAATGCAGTGTGTGAAAACAAAAAAATCATGAAATACTCATACATATGAAACAATATATTAATTAAAATCCAGAATGCCTGTAGCAGATTTGAATCCAGGAACACCAGACTTGCTGTAACAGACAACTGTGTTGTTGCATTGAGTCCAGGCTCTTATCCTAACGTTTTGTAAAAATGCAAACCCTTCGAGCCTGTGACGCACCAGCACAATGACGGAGTTTTGCTGTCTGGCTGGAAACTGAATGCTTGTAGCCATCAGCACTTACCTCCCCAAAACATAACCAGTATAAGTTTTATTTTGCCAGTGCATTCCCAATACCAGACCTAACTCTTTGCTTTCACGTTTGCATAGAAGCCAGCAGAGTGTGTATCAGCCTAAAACCCAAACTGCAGACCTGTGAGCAGGGCCTCTGGCTTCCTCGGAAACGTGATGCCTTTTATCTCAGCGTCCTTCCTACCACCCGGCCCTTCCTTTGCCAAATCTACGGCCACATCGAGGCTGTGAAAGAAAAGGTGACCTTAATGTAAGCCACGGTAAGACACGATACTATCATCTGCTTTAGTCTGCAAAGAGCCAGAAACAGTATCTCTGAGAGATGGAGCTGCTGTGTGTATCGCAAGGACTGTTGCTGCCCAGGTTCGCTGTTTCAGAGGGACTTTCCAACATCCCACCGGCCAAGCAGAGCAAAAAGGATTTGTTCAGCATATCCACCCATGGAAGCAGCAACTCAGTGTGTTTTAGGGGCATGGGACCTTGCTGTCGCTCCCGTCTCTCTGCAGCTCAGGTGTTGGGCAGACGAAGAGCATTGCAGAGCTCTGTCCACAACCCCCAGGGACGGTTCGTAGTTTTTATACACAACATTTTTCAAAGGATAAAACCAGTGTCGAGGTTCAGGAATTAAGAAACAAACAAACAAACGAAAAAACCCAATCCTGTGAAAAAAATCAATTCAATTTCAGGAAACAAAAAAATGGCCTCCCTAAAAATCTACGAGCTTTGGGAGTGCATTCAGGCATTGTAAAACGTAATTGCGAAAGGCCTTGCGCTGCTTGGGAGTGCAGCAGGCTAACGTCACCTGCCGAGCGCGGGCTGAGAAAAGGTATTTGGGAAAACTTTTTCAGCTCAGGACTGACAACTAGGAGGGAGGCTGCAGTGAAGATGGGTGTCCTTGCAAGATGCCCTGGTGTTCAGAAGGAGCAGGTTAGTGCCCTTTGATAAGAAGTAAATTAACACCGCTCTGTGGTCCACGACTCATCCCTTTCTCTACCCCTTTTAATCACATTACTTCGGCTTGCCCTTAATGGAATAGAGGCCGATCCGCAGGAGCCGAGCTCGGGCTGGCCTTGCCGGGGGCTGCGCAAGGTATTTGTTATTCCTCACCAAGGCAGAAGCTGCTCTGGACTAATGATGCTTTGCTGTTTGGTATCCAGATTCATCTGCTCAAAAAACACTGCAGATAGATGGTTTTATTATATAAGTTAGGCTAGACAGGGAAGTTCCTCACTCATTAGCACAGGGAGCATTTTCCTACAGGGACCTCAGATGAAAGCAATGAGTTTATTCCTCTCTTTCCCACTTCCCCCTCCATAGGCATGTAAGTGTTGTTATTTTAACATCAACAGCTGTAGTTAAAAAACAAACAAACAAACAAACAAACCCACCACTATCAAAACCTCTGTGAGTCCTGCTACAGCAAATATAGATAGAAAGGCAATGACAAAACAGTAACTCCAAAACTGGCAGAAACGGAGAGGCAGCAGCTTCGCTTACTTATCAACTCCAGCAGCTCCTGGTTTTCTCTGAGTAGCTGCTGTGGTCTCCCAGGTGGAGGCTATCAGCCCTGGAAGGGAGCAGAAGATCCCTGTTCCCTCTTTAGGTATCTGTGTTCTGCCTGGTTCCTGTAGGTGGGAGTGACTGGTGAGGAAGAGGAGGCAGTGGGCTCCAGCTGCTCTGGGTCTGTGTCCTTTCCCCTGCGTTTGGAAGCTGAGGAGGCCTTTCGTGCCCTTCCATGTCTCTTCTTTCCTGTGGTTGTCACTCTTGTTTCCAAGGTACTGTTGCCCTGGTATTTGGCTACTCAAAAGGGAGAAAGAAGCAATGAATTTACTGAAACTATCTTGCAATTATTTTGTTCTCTTGTGGGGTTTCTGTGTGAAGGGGGTATCTACTCTATTAACTCCCATTAATATCAAACCTCTACTATTAATAGGATTTGCATATGGAAAGGAAGAGAATTGACCTTTAAATTCATTAAATAAAGCAAATCTTAAAAAATAATTTTAGTTAAAAGCATTAGGGTGATGAAAAATACAAGAACAAATACAGAGACATCAGTATCTGGGCTTTCCTTAACACTAACGAGCAAATTATTGCAGGGGAAGATTTGCATCGTTGGAATACATATTCCAGCCTCCATACTGATCTATGTGATGGGGGGTTATCTTTGTATGGCTCCTCTTTCAGAATGTATTTTCTTCTCATAAAATAGCCTCTTCTTAACTCCCATTGGGAACCTCCTTATAAATGAGGAACTGGCCCTCAAGGGACTGGTCTGGCTAGAAAACTGTGTTATTTAGAGAGAAAAGGAGAAGGAAAAAAAAAAGCGTATTAGAATACTAAGCAATATAATTAGCTCATTTCTTTGGGTTTTTTAGAAAATCTTTTTTAAAAATGTATAGCCAAGTTTTAATTAAACATATTCTCTGGATGTTTGAATTGTGTCAGAATTAGAAAATCCTGTTGTATTTCAGAGGGATTAATTGCCTCTTGCTCTAATCTCCAGTACACAGTCAGGTATCACCACTCTTCTTGCAAAGCAGCTGCAGTGATGTTTGCCCACAGAGCTGGGGCCACAAGCTGCCCCTCGGAGGGGCATTCTCAGCCTGTGAGGAGCAGGGAATGTATCTATCCCCTGATCCTTTACGTGGGAACAGGTATAGGTTCTCTATACCAAAACTCTCTAAATACGCAGATTCAAAATGTTATTGCTCCTAATAATAAATATTGATTCACAAGAGCTGGAAAGCTTCTGTTGCCTTCACAGCAAGTAGTCTAAAATATAATTAGATTACTGACGTTTTTACCACCACATTGCTTCTTGTGTCTGATTCTGGAGACATCGACGATGCCCAACGGTCTCTGGATCTCCAGCATCGCGCTGCTCTTGCGTCTTAACCCACCCGCGTCTCAGATTTCTGACATAGCCCTTTGTGAAGCACTTGAGGCGCCCAGATCAAACTTGCTGCTGGTTCCAAGCAGCATTAATTTTGTGCTGTTTTGTTATGCAGCTCGCCCTATAAATTCAGCTATTCATTCTGTCCCTACTCTACCTCAGGCCCCCACAAGTGGGAGGAGGTGAAACGGTTCAGGTTATTCTTCTCGGAGCTCAGCTAATGTCATCTGCTGAGTACAGCTCTAAACATCTGAAGCTGGTGAAATTAAATAAAGTGTGAGCATCCTTTGGTCTAGAGCTCTTTGCCTTTTAAAGAATTACTAGTGGTAACCTTAACAATAGTATGTTAAAAAACAAACAACCAACTCAGAAAAGAATTTAGGGTTAGGATGGAGATCTGCCTGATAGTCAGGACAATTATGGAGCAGATGCATCCACTCCGGACAAAGCGACCTTTTCATCAAGTTACAAAACATTAAAGGTTAGGATATTTGACAGGAAGTTAATACTTTTAAAAGACTAGGGAAAAAAAATTGCCATTCTTCCAAGATCTAACCAGAATCAGTGGGGAAAGTACAAGATGACTGTTTAGGCACATCCAGTCATAATTTAAGCAGCCCTTATTACAGAAGGATAGAAGGTATCTCACATCATCTGTGCTGTTTTAAAATTAGAAGTGCTTTTTCAGAGGAAAAAATGAGATTTGATAAGAATAAATATCCAATGAAAGAAATCTGCTCCAAAGCTGCTTAATTGCAATTTCAAAGTCACATTTCTTTCCCCCCATTGTGTACAGATGACATGAGAACAAAGGGAGGGAATCAATGACGGTGTCAGATTTTCTTAGTTTCCACACTTCCCCTGACCTGGATGGTGCGAACTCCGGTCACTAGTGCGAGGGAGCAGAGCTGCCGCCGCCGCGCTTCCCCTCGCCCCGCGGAGCAGCAGCGCAAACCCGCGGCTGGGGGGACGCGGCTCCTGCTGCAGACCCGCGGCGTGGGAGAGGTGGGGGGGGAAGGGGCTGGCAAGCGAGAGGCTGCAACGCCTCCCGGGCTGCCAAGCCGGGGCGCAGCCCCCCCTGAGCTGCCCGCGGAGGGGTCCGGCCTCCCCGGGGTGGGGCTCGGCGCCTGTTTACCACCCCCCCAGAGCGGCTGCACCCAACACCGATTTGTTAGTATTTAATTTTTCCTGGAGAAGGGGTGAGGGGGAGGATGCGGGGCGCCGGCCGGGGTCCCCCCGCGGGGAGCGCGGTTCAAACTCCCGCACATGGTCTGCGTCATCCGGGTCCTGCGCTCTTCGTACGTAATAAATTTAATAAAGCCCTTCTAAACAGTAGTTGCTGGGCACGCCGGGGAGCGGGGATTTACGAGCCGGCAGCCCCTCTATGTCTTTCTTAAATGCCCGCTGGCCGCGTGCCGCGCCGTGGCCGGCCGGCCTGCACAGCATCAGCCCCACATCAAAGGCGGGCGGGGGGTGGGCGCCCGCTCCTCCGCGCTGCCAGGCGGCCCGGGGCCGCGGGGGGCAGCCGGGGCCGCGGGGCCGGCCGCGCCGCCGGTTGCCCTCAGCCCGGTGCGCGTCCCCTCGGAGCACCGCGCTCCGCTGCGCGCAGCCTGCGCTGCTCGCGGGCGGGCGGGGACGAGCGCCGCGCTCCTCCTCCCTCGGCGGCTGCGGGGCTTGGGCTGTGCCCGCAGCCGCGTAAAGGTGCCTGACGGGCAGAGGAGTAACTTTAGAGAAACTTGCGTGTCCTACTGCAAGCACTGTGTGCAAACCGCTAAAAAAAAAAAAAAAAAAAGGCAAAACCGTCTGGGAAATGAGTTTCTGTGGAAAGAAATAAGGATTTTGCTCTGGGTGAGGCTTCGTCAGCTTCCCACTTCATATATTTTTCCCTGCCTTTTTTTTTTTTTTTTAAAAAAAAAGGTGGGTCTGTGCACAACAAAATCTTTATTGCTTTAAATCACAGGCGGTCAGCAGAGGAACAGCTGTGTTAGCTGTGCAATGAAAACTTTCAGGTGATGTGAGGAATAAGAGGGGAATCCCTTCCCCTTCTAGATCCTCCAAATGCCTTTCAGATTAGCCAGCTCTGAGGATCGCTGCCAGTCTCCACAAAGGCGTCCCGACAGCCTGCAGCCAGTAAAAGTTTGTAGAGGTAAAATTAGCTAAACCCCTTCTGCTAACACAATAGCTTTTGTTGTCACATATGGTGGGGTTCTAGGATCTGTAACAATTTTTCATAGGAGATTTTCCTACTGCCCAAGTGAATACATTACGCTACAGTAGCTCTGAATGCTATCGCTGATTTCCTTCAAAGCAGCGGCCGATTGTTTCTGCAGAGACCCTAAATCCTTTCAAGGGAAGGGAGGGGGGTGCAGTGATAGTAATCGCGACGATAGCTCTTATTCCAGCACGCATCGTCTCCCAAAAGCGCAGCCCCTGGGAGAGCGGCAAGTGCCGGGGGAGCGGGGCGGGGGTGTCGGGCGGGCGCTGGCCGGGCCGAGCCGGGCTCGGCGCCCCCGGACTCTGCCCGGAGGAAGCCCGGCCGTGGCCGCAGCCCTTCCCCGGACGAGGGGCACGGCACAACGCGACAGAGGCTCCGGGGCAGAGCAGCCCCAGCGTCCCGTCTCGGCAGAGCCGGAGCCGCTCCCGCCGCCCGAGTTGAATTCGCGAAGTTGCCGGCCGGCGGGGCGGGCGGGAGCAGGCTGCTCTCCAGCCGACGTGGGGCTGGGGGCTTCGCCTCCCCAGGGCCCCGCGGGAGAGCAGCCGGCGCCGCCGGGAGGAGGGAAGGAGGGAGGGAGCGCCCGCTGCGGGCACGGCCCCCGCCCGGCGGGCACCTCCCCGCGCGGCCGGCTGCGCGCCGGGCCGCGGAGGGCTGGGGGGCCGTGGGGTGCGGGTCGCGCTGCCCCGCTCCGCCCGGTGGCCGCAGCCGCGGGGCCCGACCCGCTGCCGGGGTGTCCTCGCAGTGCCCTGCGGCTTCCTGAGCCGAAGTTCCCCAGCACAGTGGTTGGTTTGGGTGGGATTTTTTTGGGTGGGGAGGAAAAATTACGTTTCTGGTACCTGGGGAATCAGGTGGGGAATTACTTTTAACTCCAGACGGAAGCGAATCGATTCGGACAAGATTACCCACAGCTTGAAAGGAACGCTTCAAAATACTGAGACCCTGGGTGTGCTTGAGCTTTCCTATCAATTTTCCGAAATGCCTGGTCCTGGTCGCACGGACACTGCTATTCTAGCTCTGATTTTCTGGGGTTTATTACATGTCAGAACTGCAAAAGTCCTCTGGACAATTTACAGACGAAACATCTGGTTCGTTAAAGCAAAGCTACTGGACTAAGACAAACAAACTTTGCTGCTGTGTAAATTCACTTCCCCAAACAATTTACATTCAAGCAAAGATTTTAGCCCGAAGAAAAACTTTTATTAATTTGTATTCAGGAGTTTGGGGAACACGTAGGCATTTTAAAATAATTTTGCTCTAATAAAGTTACGCAGATATTACAAAATGTCTTTGTTCTCTTCCCCGATTATTATTGGTGTTATAACGGTTGTGGATGACCCTTGGTGTTCTGCAGAAGTGGAGTGTCGTTGTCGGTCCTGGGCGGTGGTGTTTCCAAACAAACTTGTCAGAGCCGTGATCACCTCGTCCAACCTTAATGAAAACTGATTCTACTCTGCTCTTCGCCGGGAGGAACCCGAGTACTTTCCGCGCACGTTTTGCTTTTCCACGGGGTGCCAGCGAGCCGTCAGGGCGGAGCGGAGGTTTGTCCCCGGGGCCGGGGCAGCGGCCGCCCGGCTGGGAGGAGGGTGCCCGGCGCGGCAGCGGCGCTGCCCGGTCCCGGGCGCTGCCTCCGCGGCGCTCCCCGAGCCCACGCCCCTGCCTGTGCCAGGGGCTGCCCTGGGAAGAGCTGCCGGCAGGTGAGGCGCCCCGGCCGCCCTGCCCCGCGCCGTCTGCTGCGGCTGGCCCCCCCCGCGGCCCTGAGCCCGGCCCCCGGCGGCCCGGCCCCGGGCGCGCCGCCTCCTCCCCCCGACAGCTCCCTGGGCCGGCGGGGCACCCGCCGCCTTGCAGCCGGCGCATCCAAAGGCCCCAGCTCGCTGATGCCCAGCCCTTCCCGCGTGTCCTGGGGACACGGGGCTGGCGAGGACCCGCTGGGTGCGGGCCGGCTCCCCTGCTAGGCTGGCGGGGGCGTCCCGCGGAGCCGGGCGGCTGCCGGGGCGAGAGGGGAGCGCCCGGGGACGGAGCTGCTTGGCCCCGCTTAACAGCGCACGGTGACAAACGGGTCCGGGCGAGCGGCTACACGGGGACCTCGACGCACGCTTCCCCCTTCCCTGTCTGCAGTGAACAAGTGGCGAAACATCAACACGCTGCTGGGAGAGGGAAGGGGTAAAACCAGAACGCGCTGGTTTCTGAGAGGCAGCTGTTCCAAGTTCCATAAACTTCCTTGCTGAGCCGCTCCGGCCATTCCCTTGACCAACAGCGAGTTCCAGCGGCCCGTTCCCCCGCTCCCACCCGGGTTCCGGGGGAGCTGCTGGAGTTTTCCTGCAGGGAATGAGATGAGCGGTGAAGATACACAACAAAGAAGGGCACTGAGCAGTGTCTACACCGTTAAAACATAAAACGTTCTTAGCTGACGGAAAGTTCAGGAGTGATGGTTATCTAATTATGGGACTTATAAATAATTGGTACCTTGGTTTAAAACTGCCGGGAAGAGCGAGTTCAGAGCTGAGCCTCATGTGCTGAGTCTTTGTAGATGGAGTCTGTACAGTCATCGATTTTATGCATTATGTTTGTAAATGTTACACTTAATAAAATTACGGGCTCTGGCTCTCTGAAATAGACTCTGACCCCCAAAGAAGCTGGTGCACGTGAAGGAACCTGCATTTCCCTCTGTAATTCGTCTGATGATAGAAAGTTCAATAGATTTTTTTTTTCCTTCCTTAAAAAAACTGGCTACAGCTAACAACCAAATTATTCCACAACTTCCTGAGCGTTTTGGCACTGAGGGTTGTGGATGTGTAAGCGCAGCGCATGTGTCTGTGTGCACGTATATCCGCCGCCTTTCTCCCTCACACACACACACACACACACGAGGGTTATTATTTCTAATTGAACCGAGCAAGTTCCTCCAATTACTGTTTAAGGAAAGTTGAAGTTTTTTCTTACCCCCCCAGCCCAAATCGGTGCCCTGTTACAAGCCCATTACCCTCCGCTGCCAGCGCCTGTGGCCCGCGCTTTGGAAGCAAGGTGAGGGTTGTTGGAGAACCCTCACCGCGCAGCAGGGCTGGCGGTTCTCTCGCAGATGCTGGCGTTAGTGACACCGCTCAGCTGCTGAGGTCGCAACCTGCCAGCATCTTCCACGCGGGCGGCACTTGTGCGAGCGGGAGCGCGCTGCGAGGGGACCTGTGGAAACACACACGCCACTAAGTTCACCACCACCACAGGCGTGTAGGTGAGCGCGGCGGCTGCAGGGAGGAGGGCTGCACGCCCGTGAGCCGGGCTGGCTGACGGCAGCGGGAGGGAGCTCAGCCCGCCGAGCCGCCGTGCACAGCCCGGCCCCGCTCGGGGGGCCGCGCTCGCCGGCCCGGCTGCCGGGCACGCTGCGTTCCGTCGGGCGGGTTGGCTGCAACACGCAGTCGGTGGCAGATGAGCAGATTTAGAGGGAGCGAGGTGGATGGAAAAAAGTTCTTTGCAACTTGCAAGCCCCCCAAAACTAGTGGCTGGCCGGTACAGGGTGCTCGCCGGGACGCTCTGCAGCCCGGGATCGGAACCGTTCCTGCCTTCGGAGAGGACTCCCGCACGTTTCAGAACAGCCGTTACGGGACTGACATGACCAAAAACGCCTTATCACTTTTACTTTGCTGTAGTTTTCGGGGCGGTTTATCAGCGCCCGGTGGCAGGCTGACCTTCCCCGTGCGCCGAGCCGGCCGGGCAGCAGCAAAGCCGGCCGGGGCTCCCGGCTCCCCGCGCTCGCACCGGAGTCTCCGAAAGTTGCTTTCAGCCTCTCCCTCTCCAGAGCACGGAGAAATCCTCCATGTTGCGCGGCGCCCGCCGGCTCGGCCAGCAACCTCCTAAGCCCGAAGTTCACCCATCTCCCAGGCTCCGCGTTTAGTTCGGTCCCGACGTGGCCATCGCCCCGCGGAGCCCGGAGCGCGGCCGGGCGGAGCGCGGCCGCATCCTTCGGGAAGGCTGGGTGGGGGTGGGTGTAAATTATTTAGCTTCCCTAGTTTCTAATTCCTGCTTAAAGGGGGAGGAGGGAGAGAGGAAGAAGGAGCTATTAATCGCAGCCTAGCCCTCTCTGTTTTCCAGGGCTGTCTAACATTTGTAAATACTTATGCTGTGGCTGGTCCCCTCCTTCCTGGTTAAGTTGTTTAGTATGTTGGTTATTTGTACCGAACCCCGGCCTGCGTTGTGTCTGATGTGTTGTCGTTGCAATGTGCAGCCGGGGTGACACTGATGGATGCGCCAATGGTGAGACGGACAGATGTTAGGGCGGATCTAGCGGCATGCACCGCCACGGCGGCGGGGCCCGCCCGCACAGCGCTGCCAGCCGCCGCCGCAGCCCCGCGCCCCGGCCGGGTGCAGCCGCACGCTCGCGCACACACACACACACACACACGGAGGGGTTTTTTGGAGGGGGGGGGAACGTCTCAGTGTCGTCTCTTAAGTAGATCTGATCGCTCCTTCTGTGAGCGGATAGTGTAACTGTGAGGAGCGAGCAGCGGGTATCAATGAGATGGAACTGAGCGAATTTGGCGGCAGAAGCGGCAATTGACAACTCACCATTTTCGTGTTTGCAAGAAACGTTTCGTTTTTCCCCCAACAGTAGCAATTTCCCGGGGACTTTAGGCGACTGCGATTTTTTTTTTCATCCTAAAGATCGGCTTAAAAAAAAAAAAAAAAGGCAACTCATAACAGTAATAATCCAAAAAAAAAAAATCCCCAACCTTCTCCACCCTTCATGTAAAGTGTTTGAATTTCCTGCAACTTGGAAAGGAAAGCAAGAGCAAACGAGCGGCACGGCGGCTTTATAAGATGTGAAGACGCAACAACATCTGCACTTAGTCAGGTATTTGGAATTATCCCAAATCTCGAAGAATGGGGGCGAGTGGAGATTTTTTTTTTTGATCTTACCGTAAAAGTGAGATCATCCTTTTTTTTATTCCTCCCGGTGAACTTTAAAAAAAAAAAAGAAAAAAAAATCGCTACTTTATTTTTTTTTTTTTTTCCTCCGTCACTTCTCCCGGGCACAGGCGGCCTCCGGCGCTGCGGGTGCGGGGCCGCCGCGCCCGGGCGCGCAGCGCGGCGGAGGCGGGAGGCCGGCATGGGCCCCCGCGCGCCCCCCGCGCCCCGGCCCTCCCCGCTGGTGCGCGGCCCCGCCGCCCAGGGATGCACAATCAAACCCTCAGCGCATCGATCCGCCGGCGCTCGGTGAACTGAGCGCGGCGGCTCGCCAGTGAACTTGGACCAAAAAAAACCCACCCCAAAACCCAAAAGAGAGGGGAAAAAAAAAAAAAAAAAGCCCCAAAAGAGGGAAAGCGAGGGAAAAGTGATCTTCCCCCAGCAGCCGGGCGCGGGAGTGCGCGGGCGCTGCCCGCTCCCCGGCCGGCCGGCGGCCCCGCGGGGCAGGGCGCAGCGGCTCAGCCGGCGGAGACGCCGCCGTTAGCGGCCGCCGGCCGGAGCGGCCCCCGCGACACCCCGCAGGCGCGAAGCGGAGCCCGGGCGGCTGCGGCGCCAGCCAGGTGGGAGCCGGAGGGCTGGATGTGTGCCGGCGGGCGGCCAGCCGCCCGGCGCGCCGGTGAGTGGGGCCGGGGCGGGCGGCGGCAGGAGGTGCGGGGCGAGGCGGGGGCCCGGGCTGCCGCCGCCGCTGTCACCGCGCGGGGCGGCCGGGCTCGAGCGCCGGGGGCGGGGGCCGTCCTCGCCGGGGGGTGGGGGGGCGGGGGGCAGAGGCTGCGGGGCGGGGGGGCCGGGGGGGTCCCGGCGTGGCGGCGATGGCTGGGGGTGGGGGAACGGGTGTGCGCGGGGGCGGAAGGGAAGGGCTGCCGGTGGGGAGCGGAGCGGGTGCCCTGCCCTCCCTGCCTGGGAGCGTCCGGCGGGCCGAGCCCCTCCGCCGTTGCGGGCTGCTGAGAGCAGCGGCGGGCGAAGTTGGGCGGCGGAGGGGGCGCGGCGAGGTTGAGGGGGGGTGGGGGGGCAGCCCCGCCGCCGCCGCCGCCCCGGGCGGACCCTTCGCCGCCGCCGTGGCCGTGCCCGTGGCCGGCCGGCGGCGGGCGGTCCGGCGGCGCGATGCGCAGGGTGAAGGTGCCGTCCGGGCGGGAGGCGGCGGAGCGCGGTGCCCCTCTGTGCGGGCTAGTTTGAGTGACACTGCGATCGTCTCGTTTCCCTTCAAGCTTCGCCTGTTGCCGCCGCCGCCGCCGCTTCAGCGCCGAGCCGGGAGCCGGGGAGCGGAGAGCGCAGGCTGAGGCTCCGCCGACTCCTGCCAAGAAATCCCCCGTCTTTATGCCGTGATCTCCCAGCCCGGCCAGGCACCGGGGGCGCAGGGTGGGGTGGGGGGGACTGCGGGCTCTCCCCAGCCCTCCCGCCCGCACACCTCTTCGGGGGGCTTCCCCTCCTCCTTCCTCCGGGGCGATTTGTCAAACTTCCCCCCTCTTCTGCCAGCAGCAGCAGCAGCAGCAGCAGGGCTGTCCTCTCCTCTGTGCCGCCTCCTCCTCCGCCGCCGCCGCCTCCTCCTCCTCCTCGGCATCGTGTATGCACAGCAACAAAAAAATATATCCCCAACCCAGCCCTCGAGCCGAGACTGGAGCAGCTCACCGGATCTCTGGGGCTAAAGCAACTCTTGCCACCCCCGCGGCCAGGCAGCCCCCCCCCGCCGGCGGCCGCAGGAGCTCAGCATGCCGAGGAGGAAGCAGCAAGCGCCCCGGCGCGCAGCAGGTACGAGAGCCGCCTTCCCGGCCGCTTCCTTCGCCGCTCGCTTGTCTCCGTCTCTTTCATAACCGCTTCCCGGCGGGCTGGACCGGGCTCCCTCCCTGCCCCGCTCCCCGCGATCGCACGCTGCATGCCGTGGATTTTGCAGAGCAACTCTCGGTCTGGAGGCACAACGCCGTGGCGGGGGTGTGTGTGTGTGTGTGGGGGGGAAACGATGGGATGATTTTATTTTCTTTTTTTCCTTTGGGGTGGCAGGGGAGGGGGCGCATGAAAGCCCTTTCCCTACTTTGGTACCCACTTTGATTTATTCCGAACTCTGCCGTCGCCCGGCTCAGCCGTGGGGACACACTGTGCAAGCCAGGCGGGTTTGTGCGGGCACATGCTACCCGCACACGTATGATCTGTGTGACTCTGGCCGGGGGCGGGGGGGGGGGGGGGGGGGGGGGGGGAAGGAGGCGAATTTTGTTCATTTCCAGCCCGTACTTTGGCACCTACTTTGCTTCTCTCCCTTGTAGTCTTCGGTCTTCTCCTTCCCCTTCCCTCACATGCAAATGGTTTGCGAAAGCCAGTGAAAATACTCTTTTATTTTTAAAAAAATTATTTTTTCGGTTAAGAGAGATGGGATATGTGTAAATACATGGCCCTCTGTGAATGAAAGTGGTAGGGGCGAAGTGATGTGGAGGGTCCGCAGTGTGACTTGAAGATCCGAGCCCAGAACTGGCTCCTGCGCTCAACTTTTCTCTTTCTCTCTCTTCCCCCTGCACCGCACTGGAGGTGTCTCTGCTGGGCAGACAGACCCACCTCCTCGGTCACTTTCTTTGGCAACCTCTTCTGTTAATCCTATTGATTTCTTATTTATGAGTCCAGATGAGGAACTGCAGAGGAAACCAGAGGGGGAAAAAAAAAAAAGGGGGTCTGTGTATTGTCAAGTGACTGGCGAATGTTTCTGATAGTCCCTTTACAATTCCCTCCATTTTTTTTTCCTTTTTAGAAATACTTTTCGAGGCTTTGTCCTGGTGAGGTTTGTTTGTTTGTTTGTTTTGTTTTCCTTATGCCAGAAATGTCCACTCCTGTTAAACTTAAGCAGTATTTTTTTGAAAAGCCAAATTGAAAAGAAAACAGAAAAAAAAAAAAAAAAGCCCCACATAATTTTACAGTAATCCTTAGTTGGGGATATGTGGGCTGGAAAAGGTTTCCTTGGCCTGTTGCCATCCTTGATTTGATGGCTGATTGATCGCCTGTCATCTGGCTGCCTTTGATCTATTCATTCCCGATAAACATCAATAAATCACTTGCCATGGTAACGCCAGACTCGGTGACGTCACACGTGGCCTGTCAACTCTCTGTCAGCGCAACTTCAGGGGCTCCTGGCTAGATGTGCCACATAGCCACAGGGCCGAGGGCTTCCAGGGGCCTGGGGCTGCTTAGGGGGAGGCTGAGGTTGAGGTTCGGTTAGGGGCAGGTCTGGGGGAGCAGCGTGTAACGCCGGGGGACGGCTCTGCACCCAGAGGCCGGGTGCAGAAGTTTTCCGGGGGCTCCGGCAGCATCACTGGGCGCGCGCTCGGTCGTGCTTGCGGCAACTCAAGGCAGGTAGCCCCGCAGGCCGGTAGGGCGTCGTTAGGAAACGGGCATGCGGAAATGTGACAGTGCTTTCGCACTGTTTGACAACTTCTCGGAGTGCTGTGGTTTGAATTTAGTGAACAGCGAGGGAGTAATACAAATTGTAAATAACTATGTCCACATTTCCTTTCTTCTCTTCTTTGACATGGACACGCGTTCAGCTGGTTCTTTTGAAACGGAGAACCAGGCTTTGTAGCAGTCTTACTCCGTGTCCTAAGAAAGTTTGGAAAGTTTTGCAGTAGGGCAGTGATACAATCTAGCAAACAAGGTCCTAGCCAAATACTCCACGATACTATTTTGCATTTCTGGCCCCTGCTGTCAGATAACACTGTTCACGTAAATCAAAAAGGTGAACTTTTCCTAATACTTGGGAAATTCTATTTTGCGACATTGACTTAGTTCTGCAGAATCTAGCTCTTCCAAGTATTTGACAGACTCGACTGAGCTATTTGTTGGGCTCTCTGCAGGCTGGAGGAAAATGTTTCTGCACTAAACACACATTCTGAGGCATCCTCTTCTCTCTCCCCACCACTCTCCGTCTCTCCCTCCTTTCTCAAGTGAATCATCCACGGTGTGTGATCTATCTTTCATATTTAGCAGAAGTGTAATCTCTTTAAACTTTTAGCTTTTTGATAGCCACATTAAACATTTAGTATTGTGTATAATTGCTTCCCACTGAAACGATGTTTTATTGGCCACGTTGGAAATGTTACTTTTTCTAATAGCAGTAAAAGCAAAGGCTTTTTTTTTTTTAACACCTTAAAAAACAGCTAAGAAATAACAGGTTAGTTAAGAAATATTCATTACAAAAACTTGACTGCAGGACTAATAGGAGATGGAAGAATGGTTTTGCTCTATCAAAATGACCCGTCAAAACGACTTTGTTTCATATTTGATTTAATTGTCTCTCTCCTGACAGGCACATTCATCAATAGCTTAATGGTCAATCAGAAGTTGGCAGAGTGAGTGCTTTCATTCTTTCCCATACACTAGCTTTGGCTTTACTTTATCAAAATGCCTCTGCCTAATGGATATGGGGGATGTAGAATGACTGAAGGGCTACTTATTTGAGAAGAGTGAAAAAACAAGAACATTTATGCTGTTGATAAGTGCATGAAGATAAATAAGTGCGCTGTATGAGGCGTTTTATTTTAAGACAGAAGAAACTTACATTTTTTTTTCCTTCTTTTTGGCTTCAGAGCTGCGAGTTATAAGGTTCATGACTGCTTTTGTGGCATACTGAGAGTGATGACAAATTGATTGCTTGGTACTGAGAGAGAAAAAAAGGTGGTGGTGGGGGGAGAATTAAAGATGTCTGCTGATTGGTAACTCAGGAAATCCAGTCCCCAGCAACCTTGAGAATACTCGAGAATTTTTTTTCTCCAAACTGAAAGGTCCGCTCAGCCATAAAAAAAGAAAAGTTGTTTTGCCAGCTTCATTAGTGTTCACCTAATTAGCTGTAAACCTGATGGATTCCTGACAGCTTTAATGATTGGAGATGACAAGCTCCACGCAGTGTCATCCAGCAGAATTAGGTTTGCAGCTAGTTTGATGTAATCAAGTTGATATTACACAGTCCTGGTTGCCTTTAGTTGTGCATTAACTCAATTTTCTGCTGCAGGTGACAAATGGGCTTTGGTACCTGGATAATCATGTCATAGGAATTAGGGCCCTTTTAATGGTCTGGAGTAGAATAACAACAACAAAGAACTCTCAGCAGCACAGAGCTCGCAGACATAACAGACAGGTGCACAAATTCTTTATGTCTAGCCCAAGTGTTAACACCACACTGTGGAAGACTAAAGCTGTCTCTGAGAATCAAGAATCTGGAAAAATGGTAATTTCAGTTTGTTTGCTTTGAGACTCAGGTGAATATCGTAGATAAATTTGGGAGGAAGAGTCAGGGATCGCGGGTTTATTCCTCACCTGTTAAAGCAAGAAGATGGTCAGAATTGCTGCTCCAACGACTTCTGTCATTTAAGTCAGGAGGAAGAAGGTATTCGCTGGTTAGAGGCTACTGTCTAGGAAAGCTAAGATACTGTATTAATAGAGGCCAGTCTTGTTCATGCAAACAGTAATTATCTATCCTTAAATTATAGCTTTCACTCGCAGCTTTTTTAGAAACCTATTTAAAAGATCAAGGAAACATGCTTCCTACTGACAGAAACGGCTTAATACATATTTTGTATACATATAAAGCTCTTCTGAGGAAGGATCGGGAACTAATGATTTGTTGGAAACTAATTTACTGTTTTGGATTTTTTTTTAATTGAATAAAACAATTATTGCTTGCTAGACCCAGACAACCTCATTGAGTTTTCAACCCTCTGGGGGAAAAAAAAAAAAACCAACCCAAAACCTAACAAACTTGGGCCCATGGTATTTTTTTTCCCCCTATCTAGTGTTGTTTAAACCATAGAGATAGCTGCATACTTTTTCGGGCTCTTCACAACTTCAATGCTTCCACTGAAAAGGTGCACATGGTCTGTGTTGAATAGTGAAATACATTAAATTGATTTTTCAGAGAAGCAGAGCACTTCCAGTTTTCAGGGACTTGAGTGCTCTTGCTAGTTATCAGCACCTCCCGAGTGAGGCTGGGAGGGCACCACAGAAACACAGATGCAAGATGGCATGCAGGTTGTGCTGCCGGATTTCCAGGCAGCCCCGACTTCAGGAAGTTGAATGCTTGCTTTAATTTATGGGAATTGCTTGCAACTACATACATACCCCAAAAGTAAATGTAGCGATAAAGTAGACTACCTATAAAGGTACTTGCAGTGTCAGCCTTTGGTATGTTATTTGCCTCCAAACCTGCCACATATTTCTCTGTTGGACAGAGATTCTTCCTAGCAGCAAGCTGACAAAATGATTAGTTATGGCTGTCCTCTGCTTTTTCTTTTTTTCCTTTTTTTCGGCAAAGTGTGAGGAACAATGCAAAAAAAAAAAAAAAAAAAAAGGCATAAATATAAAAAGACCTGATAGATTCCCCTGAATATCCGTCTGGAAAACAGAATTTTCCAGAATCAGCTGCCATTTCTCCCATTAGCTTGACAGCTGTCAATTAGGGCTTCAGTGCTCTCCTGGGCCACAGTTTATTGCGTGCGGTTGATGTTGTCATTTTGTTCTCGGTTTTGCCTTGAGCACTATCATGAGCAGGAGTGAAATAGTCAATAACTGATGTATCAGCAGTTATTTCTTAAATTGGCTTACAAGTCTGCATTTTTCCTCTTTTTACTAAAGATTGTTTTGTAAAGTGATTAGAATGAATTGTGACTGCTGCAGGGTTATGGGAAATGCAGTGGGAGCTAGGGTGAGTTAGCAGGATTAGAGTGGGTCCTTTTTGTCAGCCCTGTTTCCAGGATTAGTGGAAACTATATAGAAAAGATCACCTTCGGGGTGAAGCGTGGGGTAAATGTTTTAAAGTGTGCTACGTGCGTGCTAGTGTAGGAGCATATGGTGGTGCAGGGTGAATGAAAAGAAATATTTTGCCAGGAAGTAAGGTAGCCTTACGTGTTATCTTTCTGAACAAACCTTGGCACTGCTAGTTCTGCGGTGTAATAATCCATATTTTAATCCAATGTCATGACCGTTTCCTAGTGAATCCAAACACAGATTGTCAGATTTTAATACAGCCCTATTTACAAGGTGCTGCTAGTAGATCAAGCATTAAGATGCCTGAAGTGTTGCATTGTCAAGTAAGAGTGTATGTATATGTATGGTTATGATACAACACCGAAAATAACATAGTTGCAGAGCGATCCTGTGTTATCTTATCTAGGAAATACTTCAGCGTCATTTACTAAACAATCTACTTCAGGTGTTTGAGTCTGGGTGTTTGGTTTTTTTTCTTCTGTGTGTGTGTTTGTGTGGGTTGGTGGTGGTTTTTTGTTTTTTTTTTCAAATTTAGTTACACCCAAATTGTGGTTTATCAGCCTTGAGTTAAAAATGAAAGGTGAATACAATATATTGTATTTGGTAACACTGATATGGACTGGTACATCCAGACAGATAATATGCAGTTGTAATTAGACTGAATAGACAGGCATTCATTTTTAAATTCTTTGACACATGCATAAAATAGTCATATAATAAGATAAGATGACAATTTTATGTTAGGTTGATAAAGTGTCCCGATACATGCATTTAAATGTCTGTAAGCCTTTTTTTATCCAGACAGATTAATTCTAGTTTCCAGCATTTGCAGTTAGACATTAAATTAATTTTAAAAATCCCACTAAACAATGGATGCGTGGCTTTTGTGTGTGTGTGTGTGTGTGTGTGTGTGTGTCATTACCTAAAGCAGGAGGATTGAAAAAAAATTGTGCAACTGATTTTTCTTGATTTCGACATTAAAAAAAAAAAAAAGCATGAAAATTGGCTCAAAGGATTTAAAGCATAGTCCACGAGAGACTGTATTGTAGTTTTCTTAAGTATAATAATGCAGAGTAGAGTGTTGTCAGAGCTTGAAATTGTTTGTTACAATCTTCATAAAAAGAACTGTGAGAGTTTGAAATAAGTAGGGCTTCATTTCAGAGGTTGCGAGATTCCTCCTACTGCATTTTCCTGATTTTGCTCCTGAAAGATGTTGGGGTCATCTCAGTAGAGAGCCCGTCTGCAGAATTTAAACACTTCTCATTGCAAGCATCAACTTTAAGGTATTTCTCAGAAAATGTTCAAAGGTCTGTTTTCCCCCGGGTGGAGGAAGAGTGGGGAAGGAGTTACCAGAAGATCATAAAATATCTGAAAGCTCTTTGCCAATGCCATTACCTGGCTTGTTTGGGCAGTAAAGGTGCCACTCTTCAAGAACAGTCTAAGTTCATATTTTAGACTTAATTATAAATTATTAATTAATTCTGTCAGGACACATGTTATTAATTATGACTCTCTTTTCTTCATTCAGAACAGCTGTTGGGAATCGCGTAAGCTCACTCTGTTTGTTGGTGTGGGAATCTCCCAGGGAAGAGCTCTCAATTCCCAGCGTGCCTTACCTTTACCTCCCACCCTCTTCGTGCGGGGGGTTACTGTTCAACAGCGAAGCTAAACTTGACGTCGCCTGGGATAAATACATGTTTTGAAGTGATTCAGTGTGCTCACAATTAGTGCACGTTTTGTCGGAGGTGGTTTTTAGGCCCTGCCCATAAATAATTCTTGTTTTAGCAAGACTGTACGGTGGTGGGGAGGTCAAAAGGGCACCGGCCGGGCTGTAGCGGGGGGAAGCAAATAAATAAGTTTTTGTGCCCGTCCGCCAAACTTAATGCATTAGCAGAGAGGAAAGAGCTGTTTTATTATTCGCTTGGAATGATTCAAATTCATTTACTTTTGATATTTCCATCATTAAATGGAGCCCTCTGTTTCAGTTTCTTATGTGTTCTTTGCGGAATGCATGTTGCATAAAATAGGCACTTTTTAATGAACAATTTAATGTAAATGGGTTCTGAATTTAAATTAATATTAATGAAGCTTTGAGTGAATTTATTTTGCATACGTAAAGGCTTGTAACTCTTTCCCCCATACACTCTTGTCTTTATGTACTAACACGTTGGTTAGGTGAATTGGCTAGTTTCCATATTTTGTGATTAAAAAACTTTAATGGATTTTACATGGATATTTGCGCTAGTGCAAGCTTTACGCAGGCTAGTGTCTCTGTTAAAAAAGTACCCGCCTTGATATTCAGATTTTTGCACTCAACGTTCTACCGTGTTACCCCGCTGTTCCCATATATTTCTTTCTACGTTGGTTTTGCCTTTATGCTTAGAGGGAAAAATTATTCCAACAATAGTCACTACAGTCAAGATGTTTTCTTTCTTTGGCTTACCTCTAATGCATTATGTATTTAGGAATGATGGGATGTTCTATAATTAATTCTGTTAGATGTAATTGCTATAATCACTTTGATGCTACACATAATAAAAGTAATATGGTAAGCATATGAAAAAATATAAACACCTTATTGTAACACTTTACGCAAAATTCTTTTTAAAATTGTGTTTAGAGCGGAACTTCCGCTTCCGCATTTTGTCAGAGCTAACGTTTATTTTGAAGTACGTTACTTAGGAAATTTAGATACTGACAAGGTTCTGACTGGCAGGTTCCCTTACATGTGCGCGCGTATATCTCTGGTTCTGCGCTATTAAAGATGTAGTTCATTAAGAAGCCAATCTTCAGTGTTGCTACAAGTGACACGTAAATATCACCAAGAGACAAATCTGTATATTGTGTTAAAATCCAGTGTGTAGTAAATAACCCAGAAATGAAGTTGTAAAGTGGAAAGCTTCTTTGTAGCTCAAAATTATGGGAAATGCAGAATGTATGAAGGGTAGCATGTGACTGGAGAGGGTTTTCCAGGCATAGTCCCAACTGGGAAAAAGACTATAGAAGGTGATATCCCCCCCCCCCCCCCCCCCCCCTTTCTTTTTTTAACAAGTAGCTTTGAGTTATTGTTTGCAAACACAGTTTTTGATAGAGAGGAAATGGAAAAAATATGTGCAATGGGTTAAGCTGTGTAGCTGATATCCTTGATTCTGTAACAAAAAATGTTAATACGGCCATAGTTCTTGATTAGTTGCACACCATACTTAATGCTGCAAAGGTCACTTGGTTTTATGGTCCAGCTTCGTCTATGAATTTGTATGTTTCCCTCCCAAATTTATATTTCACTCGCCCGTATGTTCTAAGCAATTGCAGTGTGCAAATCGTGGTTAAAACGCAAACTAGAAACAAGATTACAAAAATATGTTTAGCGTGGAAAAAGAAGAGACGTTTGGGGTTTTTTTGCTAGTTTTATTCCCAAGTAACGTACAGTCTCTGCGTGGAGAGCAGAAGTATTACATTTAACTTGTGTAAGCTGAACAAACAAACCCCGACCAACCTCTCGCGGAATTGTTCTGGGGAAGAACAGGCCAGGGTGCTGTTTGTGTGTCTCCGGGCTGGGCTCGGTGCCCGCTGTCCTTCCCCTGCGCGGCCAGGCCTGCTGCTGGAGGGCCAGCTCTCAGCAGGGGCCTCCTGGAGCCTTGGCCAGGCTGCTCCAGACTGGCAGCCATCAGTCATCCATCTGTGACACAGAGGCTGTTTTTGATGGCAGGGATGATAAAAGGCCTGGGAACTGTATAGGCCCTTGTAATCAGGGCCAGTGCTGACATCCTTCTCAACTTTGACAGCTTCTTCCTTTTCTCTCTTCACCGCCAAGACTGTCTCAACTGGATTTTTTTTTCTCTCTCTTGTTTCATGTACTTGATCAGTCTCAGATGCTGGGAATTATTTTTTTCTGAAGGGAGGGGGAGTGTTTCTTTTGGTTTGTGGGTTGGGCAGGTGTGAGAGGAAGTCTGTTTTTTTTTTTTTTTTTTTTGTACTGTAGGCCTGTTGCTAATTAATGTTCCTCCATAAGATTCTGTCGGAGTTGAGTAATGTTTTTGATCTTTATGCCTGATAACTGCATACTTAATGAGATTTCAAAGCTGTGAGTGCAGCTCCCTACAATTATTGACAGATGCCTTTTCTTTGCCATTGGGTTCAGCTTCATAAATCCTCCTGCAGTAATGAGGTTCAGAAGTGCCACCCTGCCAGTGAGCTAATGAAAGAGGGGGGGAGGGAGGGAACAGCTCATGCCTGCCTGACACATTTTTTTCCTTTAAAATTTACTATGCAGATGTCAAGCTGTGGGACGATTACTTCAAACATGCTAATTTTTATCTTGCTTTTGTGTCAAGCCTGCATGCCATTTTTCCCCCCCAATAATAAATAAAAATAGAAACCTCAACCTATTTAAATTTTATCATGGATCATAACTATTGAAGACTTTGATATATGTGTGTTCTTTTGCAGTTTCCAGTCAGTGGAGCAGCTTTTTGAAATCCGAAGGGCAGAGAGAGGATAAAAAAAAAAAAAAGAAAGGGTGGGGGGAAAGACTGCTTTGGCCGCACGTCGGCCTGCCCTAACCGTGCACTTGAAACGTCGGAGATTTCATTTTAGAGTTCTGAAACTAAATCCTGGTGGAGAATAGCCGCACCATGCCAAACAGTCGATTTCCTTTTCAGCAGAGCCATACATCACTGACCCACCCTTCCCTCCTGACAGAATGACACGTGTCATTTATCACGCAGGCCCTGCCAGGCAGCGCGGGGTGCTGGGGGGGCTCCCTTCCCGCACTGCTCCTTCCCCTTGGCTCGGTCGGGCCGGGGCGCAGCGGCGCTCGGTCGGGCCCTCGGAGAGGGAGAGCGCCTGTGCGGGGCAGGGGGGCACTGGCAGAGTGACTGAAGAGGTTATGTTCCTTCATATCGTCTGCTAAGTCCCCTCGTTCAACCCCCTGAAGATTTTCCTCTCCTGTTTCTTTCTCTCTCGCTCTCTCCTTTTTTTTTATTTCCCTTTTTTTATGGTAAGTTTGGCAGTTGGGACAAACTGGCTGACACGTATCATTCAAGCAGCACCAGCTTGCTGGGGGTTGTGTAAATGAATCTGGGAGCTCTTGGTTTCACATGATTCAAACGTGCATTATTGAAGATGGATGTTCCTTAAAAAAAGATTGATGATGGATATCAGGCTTATAGTGCCATTTATCATTTTGAATATTATTTAGACTTGCCGTGTAAAGCTGTAACTTGAGAGTTGGATGAGCTGGGACAGAATGGAGGCCTCGACGTGCATGTTGTGATTGATGGCTTTGCTTTCTCATTGTTTGTTACCAGATACTAGCCGGTCATTACAGGAGTGCCTTACAATTGTCTTAGGGGCTGGATTTCCGCGTGTGGATGTGTGCGTGTTTGTATAACGGAGAGAGGGACGGGCAGAGACAGAGTTAAGTTTGCAGTGAAAGCATTTCAATAATTGTAAAGAATGTAGACAAAGCTGTGGCCTGTGCAAGGATACAAGCAATCTTTTGCATGAAGACAGATGCATGCTGTACATAACACTAAAATGTAAGCAGGACTGTAGCTGCTCCAGCGTAGCATTGTCAGACATTCCCAGTTCCGGTATAAAACTGCGCTTTATAAACGTGCCTGTGAACAGATTAACACGATCCAGCTTCCTTTCGCTAATAGGACGTATTTTGGTCCCATAATTGCAAAGAAAACAAAGTTCTAGAACATAATTATTTAGGCGTTTACATTTTTCGTTTCCGCCCGCCCTCTTCACCAGTGTTGTGACTCTTTGGACCTTGGCGTTTGCTCCCAGGTGTCCAGGATGCTGCTGGAGGTGGACAGTCTGCCCCTGTCAGATAGCAAGGGCAGTCCCTTCCCTTTTGAAGCACTTTTGCTAGAACCAGGACACCCCCACCTGCTGGAAGAATTAAGGAAGCAGCTTTTTATAGGCAATTAGGTCTTGGAAGCGCAGACAGTGACTATCAGGAGATAGACACTCCAGCAATACAACAGCTTCAGCAATAGGTTGCCAGGACTTCAAGTGATGGGGGTGTTTGTGCACAAACATCTCTGGGCAGGCGTGATACACTGCCTGGCTAAGCTTCTTCAGAGTTGACAAACTATTGAATGTTTCTTGCCTGGCACATCGTACAACTGATTGACAGGAATGGGAGGTAAAATTAAGTGGGAATGGCTGTTTGTCGAATCAGTCTTGAATTTGCAGAGGTGGATGGTATTTTTGAAATGTTGCTTGTCGCATGAACTTTTTCTCTGATTACGAGATGCCCTCCTAACAAGAGGGAATTACAGCAACATTTAATAAACAACATGCAGCGTTTCACAAAGCCATCAGTGACTTTATATGAGTTTTATAGAAAAGAGTTTTTCAGAACTCTAGTGTTTGTTATCACTTCTACAAATTCACTTTGCTTTCGGTACACCCAGTTGCCAAAAGTAAGACAAATTCAAGTTTATACACTTCCTTCAAGTCCAACATCATGAGAAAACCCTGAAAAAATAGAATATTTTCAATAAGGGCTTCATCAGTAGAAGGTAAAACTTTGATCTCCTACCCCTGCACTTGTGTAACACAGGAGGTAATTGAAGTACAAGTGCCAATTTGCTGGAACAATTGTAAACACACCTTGATACAAATGGCATCATTGCATTCTTACTGATTAGAAAACTTTGCTATTAATAGACACAAAGTCCATTTCAGGTGTAATTGGTAAGGAGCTGAGTGCACTCATGGGAAGAAACCTTGTTTTGTTTTTTGTTCGCTTTTATTCTTATCCCTTTTTTCAGTTTTATAGCTGGAGACATGATTTATTGCAGCCATCCATCTTTGGGGCTCATCCATCACATCCTGGTTGCTAGGCAATCATGGCAGCAGCTGTTTGCTTTGAATCAGACAGAAAAGTTGTCAATCATCAAAGGCAGGTGAATAGCATTAGAAACACGCTATTGTCAGACGGAATAATTAATCAAAGAGAGAAAAGATAATTAAAAAGATATGACCCTTGCAAGTACTTGCTCTGGGTTGCCTGGAAAAAAGAAAAACTGCCTGGTCTTTTCTAGACACTTAAGCAGCTGAGGGCTGATAAAATATGCACTCTGCAGTGCATAGTTTTTAATTAATTGAAAAAGGTTCAACATTCAAAGACGATGCTGGAGAAAAGTCTGATTATGAGCAGAAGTAATATTTATTGTTTGCATGAAAGGCTTGACATGGAGTTCTAACTTTCTGTCACAAATCTCCTGCATGCTTGCGCTAAGCCTCTTTCAGCTTTACTATCTTCCCTGGCAGTTACTGGAGTGTGCAGTTAGTCCGTCCGAGTAAGGGTCCTACGGCTTTCATCAAGCCTTTTCATTCTGGACCACCTTTTCAGTATGTTGTCTCATTCGCTATCCTGTGCAGCAGCTATCAGGGTTGCACTAGCTCGGCCATCAGCAAGGCAGGCGACGCTCGACAAGTCTGCAGTATTGCTCCTCATTCAGTCCAGGAAAGATGTTGAGGCAGTACCTATCTCATTTCCAATCAGTGTGTGGAATAGCAGGCCCTTGCGAGCTGGTTCCTGAACTTGATTTTCCAGCAATCCTATTATTTTTAGCTGGAATGATAAAAAGGATGCTGCAAAGCCTAATTTCTAACTCCTCCGAGTTTGGGTACCCTGGTAGTAGATGCAGCACGGTATGCCCCAGCACAAGCATACGCAGGAATGCACTTCGGGTGGAGAGCGTCGTTGACCCAATGCTTGCAAATCGGCCAGTAGACCTCATTCCGCCGTCAGTCTGCAAATGACGGAGATGGGTTTGAACACCATGGTTGCTGAAAAGCTGGATGTCTGATCCCGTAGTACTGTAAATTGTCTTTGTGAGAATAGAATATCATATTTTTTATTGTTGGGCAAAGTACATGCGAGTTAAAAAACCCCAACTTTGGTGTTTGTTCGTGCTTAGACAGTAAGGCGTCTGTGGACGTACTGATCACGGGAGAACGTAAGTAGGATGACTGCGTTATTAGAGCTTATTTAAAAAATAATTTGTGAGTAGGGGAGCAGAGGTGACTGCCACATTCCCTCCTTTAGTATTTTCTCGTTTTTATTGCGTACCTCCTTCACTCTGTTATCTATAACTGGACAAAGAAACGTCAAGTTTCTGCAGCCAGGAGAACAAAACCAGTACTTTCAGTATGAATATCAAACCCAGACATTAGTGTTGATTATATCAGCAAGGTTTGCAAAGATATATATGCCTTGAGATACCGGGAATTAAAAATGTAGAATGAAAACCTTTCACACCGTTTTTGTACGCCCCATCCCTTTCACATTGGCTAATTCCTTGGATTATTCTTTGCATAATTCTGTGCAACAGTGTGTCAAAAGCAGCTTCTCTGATAATTTTGTGTAGCCTGTATCACATTTTCTGCTCTCACACCCTGTTTCACTTGTAATCATTCCAGTATTTACTTAGAGGAGGAGAGAACACAGCTAAGAAGGAAATGGGGTACCATCTGAACACTGGGTATGACACATCTGCTGCACAGAACTATTCGTTTCAACACGGGTAGCAGGAAGCTCGGGCTGAAGTTAACTTGGATGACTTGGAGAAATCTGTAGCCTCAATTAACATTTCATATTAGTGATTCCTCAGAATGTAGTGTTCGCCAAAGTTTGTGTGAGAAGTAATGAAATCCCTCTGAAAGCATAGCCGTACACAGTATCATTAGCTTTAGAAATATCCTCCATATACAGTGTGAGCCAAGCCAGTGTCACCCAGGGCTGACAGCGTAGCCCTTCCATGTAAAGTTAGGATGTTGGCTAGAGTTGCTGGCAGGTATTTGGTTTTTAATTGGGCTGACTTACTCTTTGTCAATATGTAATGATCATTCCGTTTGACATTCCTGGTGGTTTTGGTCATAGATGTGCAGGCCCTGTGCTTACGGGTGTATGTTTGTGTATGGGTATGCAGCGCTTTCTCTAGCGTGTTTTTGTGCATTAAAGGAACATGGGACAGCCGTGCCTGCGCGTGAGGTGGTATGTTATGGCTATAGACCTTTCCTCCTTTGCTGGGAAAGGGATTTGTCTCCTTTTCGCATATCAACACCTCTGATACCTTTTCAAGTATTTGCTGTATTTCAGAACTGCTGATCACAGTTTTATTTACTGATAGGGGAACTGTGGCACTAGTTCCTTAATGGAGGGACATACAGTGCTGACATCCAGAAAATATTGGATAAGAGGCATATGGATAGATGGCTGCCTGTTGGAATATAGGCGGCTATTGTTTAATCTAATAGTGTTTTCTTAGCAGATTATAGACGCAAGTTCCCATTTCCCTCTGCTCATCAAATGGAGGTGTGTCTTTTCCTTCTGATTTTTCCTAGTGTCTTTTTCTGTGTGGTGTTGAGGGAAGACGGAATAGCTATTCCCCATTTGCAGCGTTTATTGATTCACAGGTGAAAGAGGTTGGACTCTATGAAAGGATTTTTCTGTCCTAGCCCCTTCTTCAGTCCTCCCCAAATGCAAGTGGCTTTTGCATTTCCGTAAAGAAAAGTGCTTAGGAAGTTGAAATACCTTGGTACTGAACGTGCTAAGCTAGACTGCCTTTTTATTCATACAAAGTGGAAAATGGACGGAATATGTCAGACGTTAAAACCATAACAGATTGCAAACAGTTTTGCTTTAGCCAGTGGAAGAACGTGCAAAGGGAGTTCAAAATAAACAGTCAAATAATAATGAAGCATTTGCCAATGCTTAACTTGCTGCGTTAAGTAGAATGTAGTATCTCAGTAGGAACCACCGAGTAACATGATATTTGTATACTGAGAAAAATATCTTGAGGAAATATATAGAATGTGCTTGGCTGAACTATGTCCTATGCTTGGCTGAACCGAATAAGTGTGTGACACTTCCCCCAGAACGCACACTCGCATATTCTAGCCTCTTACATTGCAGCTATCTGACAGAGCGTCTTCAGGTCTGTCCTCCTCGCTGCAAGAGATCCAGGATGTTTCTCACTGTCTTTAGAGAGCGCTGTCTCCTTAAAGGATCGGGAATGTGTGTTTCCTTCTGAAGATTTCTGATATGAGAGAGAGTTTTTATTTCACATTTTTCAGGTTAGTTGCCCTTTTTATTCCTCTCAGTGTAGCCTGCCGATCCATCTTTTATATGCAGAGCGATTTTAGGGTTGCAGTCCTACAAGCCTGTGCAGTGAAACAGAATATTTCTTATCTCCAGTTTTCAGTTTGTCAGCAGTGTGCTTGAGAAAAGTCTTCTGCAAGCTAAGCCTGAAGCTGGGAAGATGTCCTGGTGTTCTCTAACTGACCGTCCCTCAGTGCCCGAGCCACACTGCAGTGAAATGCACGAATACATTTGTTTGTATTTACTTATATGCTGAAAGTATGAGAAGTATCTTGTTTCATTCAGCGTATTTTCTAGGATACCTCTTCAGAAATGACGGGGTAAAAGATAACGGCCTTACTGTCATAGGTGCAAGATGACTAACTCGCATCACCTGGTAATCCCGGAGCAGAGCCAGATGGCCTCGAAGATAGGGAATCATCAGATACAAGCCATCAGGCAGGGTACGGCTTTCACTCTAATGTCTAGGGTAATCGTGTAGAAAGGAGTAGGAGCGGAAATACCTTCAGGAGAAGGGAGAGGAAGGAGTAGTGCCATGGAGAAGACTGATTAGGTGGAGGTCTGGACCACTGCAGGGTCCCCAAAACAGAAATATCTGAAGGCATACGTTACTCTCATTCCCTTACCTTCAAAATCCCATGTATGCTGGGCTGTATTAGAGATAAACGTATGCTTTGCTTTCTAGTTAACCCCAAAATACCCTTGCAATTGCCATATTAATTAATTAGTTCGATAGTTTGTGCATAAGAGTACAATTCTGGTAACTGTCTTAACTTTATGAGTAAAATGGAGGGATGTAAAGTAGGTGGACGAACTGGGTCAGACTTGTAAATGTTACTGAAAGAATATTTGGAAAGTAGAAGATAGAACTTGAAACAGCAAAGATCGTGTGTGAGTGATTTTTTTAATGTGCTGAAATGTATCATTTACCCAGGATACCTTGTCTTCCTTTGTTTTTGCTCTGGGCCTGCAATAAAATGTTTCCTATCTATATTAGTTAGAAAATGCTCTGATGTAATATATGAGAATAGTGGTGCATTATTTCCTCATGCTTATGTGTTTTCTTTATAAAATATTCTATCAGCAGCGAAATCTTGCTGTGTGATTGCGTTTCAGTTTGAGACGGTTAGCTGAATAAGCAGTAGGACAAGCAGGCAGTAAGCTGAATAAAGGAAAAAGAAATAAAATTTTACAGCGCATTCTTGTTGTAGGAGTGTGCAACACAAGATTGTGTGACTCAAATGCTCAATCTGGTCTTCATGATTAAGCAATAAACAAATTACAAAACAAAGTTATCGTCCCTTTGAAACTTGTGCTCAGTCGTTGTGAAAAAACAAAGTATTTAACATTTCTCAAAGGAAAACATCTTTTGTTACTCGGCGTTCACTCGTAGTGGGTTTTAGTTAACAAAACTGTTTGCACTGAGGTAAAATAAGGAACTTTTTTGGTAGACCCTACAGACATTTTGCAAAGTTGATTTACTGAACGTTGATAAAAGGAAACAAAATAGTTAAAATTTGTGACAGGGTGACTGTTGTGCTTTGTTGGAAGGACTGGAAGAATGTGCTTAGATTATGCTATGAACTATACATAAAGTAGTTTGGTTACCTTGTCTAAGAAGAAATATCCTTGTGTGTTGCATGTTTGTATCATGCTGGGTATAATGGAGTTGCTAATCCAGGAGTGGGTCTTTTTGGCAGCAGCAGTACAAACCCGTAGTAAGTAATATTACCACTCTGGAGACTCCCATGTTTTGCTGCTTGCATCCAGCAGAGATATCACTGTGTGAGTTTTTTTTGGTGTGTAATAATTACTGAAGGCTGTCAGATCACTGAGGTGCTCTATACTTTCCAGACAAGACCTCCCCCAAAACTTTAAAATGGCAATTTCTTAGCCTAAGGAATTTGCATTCTTGTAATTGGGATCTTGGATATATTAAATAACGGGACACATCTGCACTGAGAAAGGAGGTGTTGGATTCTTCCTTGAGTCTACAACAGTTGCCTATCTGGATATTAGTGGTACCAGTATTTAGTGGGATTAAGGAGCTGAGGACCAAAGTTGGTCGCTTCAGGCATGTATTTATCGGAGTGGGTAAGGGGCTTTCAGCTCCCCTTTTCCTCCCCTTCCCACGCCCTTGGCCCCTTGGGTTCAGTTGGAACCTAGTGTGTGGCACTGCTCCGTCACTGAACAAGCCTCTCATCCCCATCACGAGGGATCCAGCCCCTGTGGGGAAGAACTTTCTGCTGGATCTCACAGACCTGTATGCGATGGACCATATCTAAGAACTGTTTAGCTGAAGCAAACGCCTGTCACCTTACATACAACAGCTTTACATCGGCTGTTAAGGTAGGTCGAGCAGTCTAGGGCTTTTACTGCTGGGGTGGTAGAAATGAACTTCGTGATATGGGCTGGAGAGCTTCAGTTCCTCTCCTGGATCTGCTTGCCTGTTTGAACCCAGCACAGTGTTGCAGAACTGTAGAACATAAATGTGGAGGGATGCCCAAAGAGGTTGTGCAGTCCCTCTCCAGTTCAGCTGGCTGCAGGCGTGGACAGCCCAGACAGAAGTAGCCAGGCAGTATCTTGAAATGTCCTTGCTGCAGCTGGACATTAGCCTGGCTTCCAGAGTTGCCGATGCGCTGTTTCACTTCTGGGTGTCCTCAGACTAACTTAGTTGTTGATAACTTGAAACAAAGGTTTGGAGCAGTCAGTACTGCTATGGATTGTCCTTCGGAATAAGCCATGGGGAGTGATGCTTCCGACATTCACTGTTAAGACTCCGTCCACAGCCCATTGAACTCTGATAGATTCTTTCACTGACTTCGCTGGGCTCTCCCTGAGACCTGTAGTGTCAGCTTAAGGAACAGAATTTCACCGGTGTTACCTGCTGACTTAATGGTGTGTCTCTTCTCATTGTTGATGTAATGTACATACAGACAGGTTGTGGTAGACACTTCTAGGTTCAGTTCTTATCTTCTCCAATAATACCATTTTGTGGATGTTTAAGTGCTTAAGACCTTTAAAGTTTTGGGAGTAGGTGCTAAGCAGTTGATTTTCTGAAGGGGGTATAATGTAATAGTAATGACCCAACCAGGAGCAGATATTTTGTTGGATGGCATTCAGTCAGGTGGAATATTTTGATTTGTTTTGGAATAATTAGACAATAATTAATATGATGCCAACAAATTTATGTTAATATTCAAAATAGTACTAAGTTACAAATTGACAGTATTACCACAGGCAAGTGTCTGTACTGATAAGTGACAGCATTGTGTAAATTTGGCCTTTGATTGTATTCTAAAAGCACACTCTTTCTCCTTACTCTTTTAGTAGAAAATTACATCTTGTTATGGATAATGTGTCATGTCTCCCTAAAAATGTGATCTTGATTTTCATCCCACGATGATAGTCTATTCGATAAATCAGAACCATCCTCAACAGTTAGCAACCAACTCATTTAATTGTTATTTCTGCAATGTTGATACAGGGAATTTAGCAGTTAACAGTGTTTATACATTCCAGAAGCCTTAACAGGTTAGGTTATACTGGAATTCAGTAAATATCCATGAAACGTGTGGGAGAACTATATGCTATGCAGTGTCTCAGCAATCGGCTGCCAGACATCTCGTGAAATACCAAATGTAATAATAAAGTTCGTAGTGATGATATTGTCAGGAGGCACACGTTGTCCACTATCGCTGAAAGCGGCGGGAGCAAGGCCTATGCCCAGTGTTTAGACTGCAGCCTCAGAACGCTGCAGATGTCCTTATCTTCTGGAGATAGTTTTGTACTGAATCAGTGAGTTTTACACATTCTTGTCTATGAAAAAAATGCTCTTTGCCTTCTGAGTGTTTCTGAGGAAAATAAAAGGAGGATGGTTTTTATACGTGTCAAGGTTGTTTCCCGTTTTTGCAAGTGAAGTTTAGAAAAAGATCCCTAGTGAATCTGTAATTTTCCCAGTAGCTTTTTCCCTTTGTTTGCTGGTTTTCCTTTGATGCTATCTGAAATGGACATTCCACTAAAATCAGTAAAAATTGCCATTTACTAGCCGCAGTCCGCATGGTCATAGGCAGACGCGTGCTGGCTGCATTGTACCTCATCTATTTAGCAGCTGCGAGGTGGGTAACACCAAAGCAAGCTAGAACTCCTAAAACTGCTAGTATTTTTTCATCTCTGTGCAAATAGGTGACATTTTCTCAAAATGCGTCTTCATCAGAGTTTTTTACTTCCGTTCATTATGACAAAACATGGCAAACAAAGAACATAAATTACAGCTGCAGTCTTGAAGTTTGAAGTTGCATTTTAGCCATACTACACTGTGTATAATTATTATCATTATTACCTTTTGCTGCTTGTATGTATGTAAATTGCATTAAAAATATGATCAAGGCAGACATGAAATATCAGTGACATAAGCAGAAAAAAGTTGAACAAGCTATTATGAGATATGAAAAATAAAAAAGATGCCATCTTTAATTTGACAGTGCACCAAAACACGCCAATCGTATAATGTGAGATTATTTTTAATGGATATTCCCTTAAAGCTTTGTTGGGGCCATGCCCTCAGTGGCATCTCAAGTCTGTCAGCAGCTCCATTATAAAATCCTCTTATGGGGATGCAGTTTTAGATTGTTACCTAAGTCTCTGCTATTTGGAATGTTGTATTATCTTGCTTTGCCTGAAAGCAGGCACGCTTTTTAAAAAACACTTACGTTCAAACTATTTATGTCAACAAATTTTCATACATACGTGCTTTGATATTCAAGTTCTCCTATTTTCTGGGGCCTGCTTATTAAAAAATAATTTCACAAAACCTGCCTGCAGTCAAAAGTCTCTGGTAAATGCTGGTATTTTGAAGTTTTAATAGAACTTGGTACCCTACAAAGTAATATATTTATTTATTGTATGTGTCTTTAATGGACCCAAGGCTTGAAAATACAGAGCTGAATTCAGGCATCAAAACTAGGAGTGCATGGTTCAAGAAGGCCTAACTTTTATATACATATGCATGTATTTTTTTCTTGGAAAAAAAAATATTGCAGTGAGATACTAGGTTCCTGACATTAGGTATTTTCACAATCTGCCATAAGTCTGGGTACTGTTTTCCGACATTCATTTTATGAAGTGTGAGAGGGTACTGGTACTCCGTGAAATACATCGTTCCCTCATATTAGTCTTTTAAACTTTCTGCTCTCATTCATATTCATTCCTAAAAAAAAAGTACTTCAGGGCTTTTTTACACATGCTACGTATTCAGAACATGCAGTTTTTAGCACCATGTAGCTACATGTTAGTGGGTCTGTTAACTGCCAGCCGAAAGCAGGCCGGGATCGTAGGAAGCACTGGTATAACTTTTTGCTTTCCTTTTTCCTGAAATACAATAAAATTACTTAGAGACGTAAAATTTTAGTGTTAAACAGGTTTTTATTTATCCCACAGCATGGTAGGAGACAGGAAGAGGGAATCCCTGTCTGTATCCGTGCGGTTGTACCAAAACATTGCGGCCATTTGATCCATTATGTTGCCAAAGGTAGCTGGAATCTCGGTTAGGGTGACGCGCGTGGGAAACTCACAGTGACAGAGCTTGCCAGCAGAACCAAGGCTTAGAATATTTGTGCTTTCGAGTTTTTGTAGTTAAGTGTTCCGATTTGGAACTTTCCTATTTCGACATACTTCTGATGCTGTGAGCAATTCTGGGTTTAAGAAAAAGAGGTGTAGAAACTTAATGCTGTGAGCTCGGAATTCCTCGTTTTTCTTGGAAGATAAGTCACACAGTTGTTTATACCTCGGTTTTCAACCCTTAAAATGAGGGGGGAGAAGAGTATACCTTGCCTCACAAGAGAATTCTGAGAATTAATGCTTACACGTACAGCTTTGTAATTAAACAGTGATACGTATTTTTGAGGTGGAGTTTATAAAGAAATTTTTTGTTTTGCTGTATATGCTTAGCCTTTGCTATTGTTTGGCAGTATGTTCCTTATCATTAGTCATTCAGTGTGAGATAAAGGCAGTTCAAGAAAAAGGAACTTGTATTTTAAATTGGGAGGAAGGGGTCTCTTTCTTTTTTTAAGTTTTACAATTAAAAAAATGAAGTGGAGGTTAAACAGCTGCAAAGGAAAAAGACTCCTTTTAATAGTCGAATGATTCTAAATTAAAAAGGAAAGAAAACAAACAATCAAAAATTTCATCAAGTTCTTTGGGAAACAGAAAAGGAGGAAAAAGTCTAAGGAAAGCCAAAATGGCTTGTGTTACAGTTGTCACAATTACTCATATCCTATGCTGGAGATTGAGGAAGCTAGGTAAAAATGAGCCAAAACGGGTCTTGGATCTTGCGGGTATGGCTTCTGCTTATGTCAGTGTGTGCATCTGAGTCTCGGCTTAAAATCTGGCCTTACTCCTTACAAAATGCTGTGTTTAATCACGTAGTTCTAAAATAAAAGAGGAAGGCATTCTGCATACAATATAAATGGGATTATTTTTTCAGATATGTGCAGAAAACCACAATTCATATTTTTATTATAAATATTTTTCAATTATTTGTGGCGTATTGTTGTGCTTTGTTTTAGACAGTTTCAGGAAAATACTTTTCCTGAAATTCTTTAAAATTATACTTTTTAGTATATTCAGTTAAAGGTATATTTTGCAGACAAATAGTATGACAGTTATTAATTACCTCACTGACTGCATTAAGACTTCTTACATCAGTGCTGCACAGGGTTTGCCTCTCTGACAATTAACACTTCATGGACAACATGCAAAAATATTCTCCTATACTTTAAGTACACATATAACAAAAAGCATGATTTATATGTCATGACAGAACGATCTTTCCATTTATACAGAGAGGTAGCTTGTATATATACATATGTGCAATGTTTTGTCAGAGAACCTTTATTCGATACATGTGTAATTTCCTAAAAAGTGAGCCCCCTAATTTGCCATTGTCCTGGGAGTAATCTTAATATCCCAGCTTGTAAAGAGCTTTGGATACTGCGTTTCAGTAATTGCTGCATCATGGGCAAGTTTTTTATTTCTTCCCCTAAACACCTCCCCAGTTATGCCATCAAAGCCCAAGTCAGTCGAGAAACAGTTCAAAAATATCATCCCAACTTTATCAGACTCATAAGCAGCTCAGGTATTAATTAGCCTTAGTATTTGTGTGTAAAAAGATATATTGGGTAATTTTGTAGCATACATTATTTATAGCATTTTTCTTTTTCTCTAAAGTCTTAACACAACTTTGTGCATAAGCATTTGACAGTACCATCAAAATGGTGAAAAACATTCCTAAAATGAGTTGTAGAAAACCGTGTGCTATCTGTAAAGTCCGTGATAACGTGGCTTAGAAGAAAAGTTTTGTCACATTTGGTTGAGGTGACCCTAACACCCACGTGTGGTTTCGTATACGCACACAAGTGCGTGCTGTTTCTGGTTTTAACGTTTGTTTCCCTTTCACCCTCCATTGTGATTATTTACTGTAAAGCAGGCTTTGTTTCATCGATTTCTGTCTGTCTACCAAGGAATAAAGTTCGCTCCTCTCACACACACGTCTGTCAGTACTGTACCAAGAGTCAGTCCCACAAGAGGCAAATTGAAGAAATGAAAACAAATAAGTTGCAAAATAAAGTGACGATAATGTGCGGTAGCATAAAGATTGCTTTGGGCTGCTTTTGAAGAAGACAGCTAACGACTTGCCCGGTTGGATGGGTGCGGGTCGCGGCCGTGCGGCGCGAGCTGGAGGTCAGTGATGGGGGGAGCGCAGGGTTGCCTTTCCCTGCCAGTCCCTGACGGACAGGTCACAGTCCAGGCAGAATTCTGCACGTTTACAGTGTGTTCCTGCTTGTAAATGAGGGGATTAGGGTACTGTGAGTCAGGCTGCTAGAATCAGGCCCAGAAGTATGACCGTGTTCTGCTGTATTTCATGTTGCCGCAGACGTTGAATTGACTGACGTTTGTGAATCTCTCAAATTCCTTAGGAAAGAAAAAATGAACAAACAACTGCAGATTTAATTTAAAATGCACATTTCTGTTTTTAAAAAAGCTAAGTTTTCTTTTTCAAATCAATGATCTGTGCAGTAGGATTTCACTAACAGGCACATATATGAGGACGTATTTACACAGACAACTGGTCGTGGGTGTGTGTTTAACATTTATGAACACTGGCCTAATGCGGCTGAAGCATTCAAGTCTCTTTTAAGATTGTAATTGAAGTAACATGATATAAATGTAAACTTTAGCTTAGAGCATACAGAGCATACAAGACAGTTTGACACCTTCATTTCAGCAGTAAGAAATTACCATTGTCTCTTGTTTCTTGCTTCTAGCTTATATGACCAAGCCAAAAAGTAATTACACAATTAGGGTTGACATACTGGTTCCTGTAATATTTCTTCCCATAATTTTTTTGGTGGCTTATTTCTACTTCAGATTTTCCAGTCCTTTGTAATTCATACCAAGATGTCCATTTTCATTGCAACAAATTTACTCATGAAGATTGCGAGTCTTGCATAATTTAATGATGAAAAGGCAGCATTTCATTTTCTCCAAATGTAGTTATTTGTAGATTAAAGATAAACATTTGTGGAGCTAATACGGTTTTCGTAAGAACTTTGTCACCAACTTGAACACTGAATTGTTACATACAGGAATGGGAAGTATTTCTCTGTGAATAATTACAGGAGTTTGCATTTTAAAAAGGAGGGTATGCAGCAACATGCAACTGCTGGTCTGGAAGGGAACCCCACTCGCCCGTAGGCCGGGTAATGTTTAGTTTGCTGTATTCTGCGTGTATAGAATAGGAGTTACTGATGTTTTTACAGTTCATGGGGACACCTGGTAGTGAGCGCAGCTCGGCATCTCTCAGGGCCAGGGGGACTGAAATAGCCTGCTGGCCCTCGGACTAGCTGCAGGTATTCAGCAAGAGCAGGTCAGATGAAAAGCGGCTCTGCTACCCATCTTGTCCTCGGTTCAACTCGTTTTCCTGTACCTCTTCCCCATTTCTGGGATGGGTAATGCAGTTTCAGAGACCTGTAATTGTGTACCTTAAGACTTAACCCCTTGAGGAATATTCTAGGAGAATTGTGTTTTATTGCTCACTTAATTGTGTATTTATGCTTGGGAGTTCTCCGGGATGATGTAAAAGCAGTGCTGTATGGTATTGTTAATCTGTTCTGTGGGTCTCTGATTTAAAAAGAAATAATTTTAAAAAAATCTGCTTTTTGAGAGTTCCTACACTGTATCTTAATCCTTGGAGGAGAACGATAATGGGTCAGGGATGCTTGTTGAGTTTAAGGTGCAGGTTTAGTCCTGTGCTGCAGATTCAGGTTGTCCTTCGTTGCCGTAGCTGAACTGGCTGTTCAGATGCCTTGTTATGAGGTTTCCTTGCGTTTGATCCGGACACAGGAGCTTCAGCTCATCTTGGAGCCTAGTCTGTCATTATATAAAATACAATGGAGGGCTGGGAAGGAAGTATAGTGAGTTTGCTGGTGACAAGCCAAGTGGAGGGGGTTTGCCAAGTATTAATCATTTGTATAAAGCTGCATCCACTGTTCAGCCAAATGAGTCTGTTCTGCCTTGGTTTCTCACAGTGACAGCATCAAGATATTAGTAGTTTTGTAATAAAGTTGTCTTTTTACATGCTCTTTAAATTCTTGCTATCTCCTTGAGTGTCCAGAACCGCCGGAAAGGGGCTCTTCACCTCCTAGAATTTCCCTGTACGAGTTTCCCAGTTAGGGAACATTACATACTTAGAGGTATAAACTAGACTTTGTGCTCTTGAAAATTAATTCTTCCTCTCCCACCCCTCCTCTCCGAGATGTCACTGGGTTGCAGTATCTTTTCTGCAAATCAAGGCTTGCGACTTTCAGCAGCACGGTGTTAACAGGGAGCATTTCTACAGGAAAGACAAAAGGAGAGGCTTGCTTCTGGTAATGGGCTACTGCTGTTTCAGCCAGTTATTCTTTTAACTAGAAAATGAGCGTACACATAGAGGCTATTAAATCATTAATTACAGCATGTACTTCTTTCTCTAAACACAGACAAAACACAGTTAAGAGGTACCAGAAAGAAATAACTTTCCCTGATTTTGGAACTATGTGCAGGATGTGAGATACCAAGCAGGAGCTGTGCACAAAGTTGTAATTTTTTCTGATGGAGTTTATACCAGCATTTTCCTTCATTATTCTTGATGTTTTGCCCATTATACCATTAGCTTCTTCAGAGGACAAAGATAAGTTGCCAGTATCCACAGGAGCAAAGTGTGAAAGCATTTAATTATTGATATCTTAGTAACCAAGGCTCCAAAATGACGTTGTCAAAATCCATAATGATCAGACAGAAAATGTATCAGCTTGTTGTTGTAAAATATGGCTCGGACTGTGTGGGATCTGAACATGCACAATCCCAAGAAATGAAACCACCAGTTTCCTGCATTTCCAGTATATAGCTGCTTTACCCAGCGTTTTCCTCTTGAAAATTCTTATTGTTAATGTTCTCCTCATTTTTCATTTTAATTTTAGCCTCATGCGTTTTCAGTAGGTGGATCTGTAAATCAGTTAAACGGTCAAGCAGAGTCTAACATTATCGTACTGGCTGGCTCCATCTTCTCCATGTCTTTAAAGCAGAGGTTTCATTAAGAGAATATACTTGGTAGCCTGTTAATACATATTTTCTTTTCAGTTTGATTTACGGATTTCTTTTCTCCCTGCTGCTGAAAGCTGTGGGAAGAGTACACAACTCTGGGAAAAATCATTCCCGTGCACTGAATTTCTAGTTGCAGCCTCCCAGAGCAGGAGCTGGGGGCTGTCGTCCAGATCCTGGGGGGCGGAGGGTCCGCGGGGAGGTAAAGCAGCACCCAGGAGAAGCTCCAAGTGCCGGTTGTCAGCAGCTTGTCACCGTCTGTCCCCGCTGCTGTGCTCCCGGTCCTCTGCCCTCCTGCCCAGGCGGGAGCGAGGGATGGAGAGCAAGCAGGGGGAAGGGGACGTGTAATGTTGGTTCTGCCAGCGTTGCTCCCCACGGATTTACACCTGGCAGCCTGCCACGTGCCACGTAAGGTCACCCCCAGGCAGAGGGCTGCTTGGCAGCTGACACCTTTCTCAAGGCGAGGCGGTTTCCCAGACCCAGGGATCTTCAGCTACGCCCTGAGTTTCCAGAATGGGTATCCCACAGGGTTCACTGGGTTGTGCCGCTGAGGTGTTGCCTCATTGCTCCCCTTTCCTCTTCTCTTCTGTAGCGTAGCTGTCTACCTGCTGCTTGAGCACATGATAGCTGAGACCTCAGGGAGCGAGTGAGTTTGTAAACAAATAAGCCAGAAAAGTTATCTGAATATATATTGAAATAATTGAAAGTTGCTTGAGTATATATTTAGTCTACAGCCAAATTAAAAAAATAAAATAAAATTCCCTTGCTGAAGTGCTATTTACCATTAATATATTTAATTAAAAGATACTTCTGTGTTCCATTTTTCACTCTCTCACAGGTGCCAGAGCTTTCATGTTTATTAATAGCATTAGATCAAATAATGCAGATGTTTGATTTCAGACACTGGGATGTGTTGCAGGTTAATCTTTCTAGAAGGATACACTATTTTGGCTTCCTTGGTGACAGGAAGTGTTTTATGAACTACTTTCAAAATAAGGATACTAGTGTAAGAAAAAATATATTTCACATTTGCTTCTGCTTTGACCTTTTTTTATAATTCGGTTCCCAACAATGGATCTTAATGTGTAAGATATCCCTATAAAATGGTTACATTATAGGATATGCATTCCATAGAGACCAAGCTATTTAGGAGTCTTTCCTTCCACATACCAGAGGTTTTACTTTCTTTATTCAGTGACTATGTCTCTCAGCTTAAATAGCTTAAATGTGGGTATTTAATTTGTGCCGCAGTGCTCTTTCTGAACTTGCTGCTGTTACAAGTATAGAGGGATGCTTATAAAATGAGAGGTCACTGCTGCGATACTCACATACAGCTACTGCAAGGCAAATAATGTAAAAGGTTTTTCTAGACAGCGTGCAGTGCAGTAGGTAACTGGAAATAATATTTTCTGGCTTTTGGCAAATAATGTTCAAGAATTGTGATTTATATAATTATTCTTTTTTCCTTTTTTATTCTTTTTTTTTAAACAGGTAATCGATGATGCCTGTGTAATGTATAGGGACATCTCATCAGCATTTGTTTTAACCATCCCTGTGAGAAAAATAGTCTCATAAAATCATGATTTCTTTGCTTCCTCTCACACTGAAATATCAGAATCAGCTCATTTATCTGGGATCAGTCTTTGCATAACCCCAGAGGTTTACTTTCTTCACAATCTCCTAAATGAATAGTACAATGTACTTTCTACCAAAAGAAAATATGGCCCTTGTTTATTAAACTTCATCCCTCTTCCCTACCTCTCCAGTTTTCTGTGAACCTGTAGTATCTAAAAGATACCTATTTGATGCCGTATGGGTAATGCTACGTGATAAAGGAATACATAGATTCTAACAGCGGTTACCATTTCTGCGTTATTTCTCGTGGTTCCTTCATTGTCCTGTACCTTGATAGAGGGTTGGGGGCATTATACAACTCTGTATGTGTGAGCTTACCGTTACTCTTTATTGCAGTGGTAACCAAAGGCCCTGCTGAGAACGGGGGTCCCTTGTAGTAAATACGGTTGAAAAGCACGTAAGGATGTGGGCCTTGTTTTGAAGAGCTCGCAGGGTAATTTAGTCAACGTTGTTTAACTTCCTTAAAATATTGCCTTTTTTCTTACTCATCAAATCTAAAACCAGTTTATATGACATCATGTTGTAAGGTGTAGAGGAACATTTTGACAGTGCTTGTTGCCTCAGCAAAATTTCCTGCAAGGTTTTCATGCCACGTTCAGGGGTTTGTTGCCTAGCTGTAAAAATCCTGGGTGAAAGCTGGTAGAAGGCAATTTGAAAACCCTGTGTGGCCGCTGAATTTTTTTTATCCCATTCTAAAGGATTTTGTTACTCAAATTTCATTTTAATTTCACTAAGAATTGGGCACTTAACTTCCAGGTGCCTTGGAAAATCTCAACTTTGAAGGAGAAAGGCAGTCTTTAAAATTCTACAAATGAAGGTGAGGGTTACTGGTGGTAGATGAATGGTTATGTTCATACAGTTTATAACAAAAGGACCTTGATTTTTATAAACTGTCGTGTTTCAGTTCTTGCTGTGCACATTGTTTGAGTAAAGTGGGGAAGGTAGTTTTATTTTAAACAAAAAAGCTTGGCTTGTGTAAGTCTGGCAGTACAAATTCACTAATCATGGCTGTCAGGGCCCTACTCGGAGTAGCACGGGATGGCTGACGGATGCAGCGCCCGCCGGTGCTCGCTCGGGACAGGAGCGCGCTGCAGGCAGGCGGAGGTGGAACCGCGCAGATTCTTTAGCTCTCCCTGCACCTTTCTCATGGTGCTGGACACAGCTGAATCTGACCCACGGCGCAGGAGGCCGTTTCTCCTGTGATCCTTAGAAGAGGCGGGTGGAAGGAAATGGGCTGGAATCAGAGTGTTTCTGTTGAGAACTGGAAGTGCATCTGACAGTGGATTTATCAGTTGTGTTAGCATCACAGAAAAGCTGAAAAAGTTGAAGTGTTGAGTTCGGAATGATCAGCGTTTCCAACAGTGAGCACAGGAGGATATGCACACTTTTTGTCACCTTTGTCACATGCTCTTTTTGGCATGAGGATGCCACCTGCAGCAATTGCAGATTATGCAGGCTGTATATTGATTTTCTTGTTGGTTTTGGTTTTTTTTTTCCCCTAGGTACTTTCAGTATGTCAACAATAACTGCACTTGTGTAGCTTATTACTACAGATGATTGCAAAGAATTTCTTAAGCATTAATTAATTATAACATCCCAATATGGAAGCCAAATTCTGCATTAGTATGCAATTCCATTAAAATCGGTGGAGCTGCTTTTAAACCTAAAAGGAGCTTGACCCAAAGGTGTATCATGGAGCTTATTGGTTATTGCAGTAATTATAGAGAAAAAGAAGATGAAATGGGTGAAATGGGTTGGCTGAAGTCATACAACAAATCAGAGCTTGGGATAAACTTGAGAATCCTGTCTCTCGTTACAAATTTTTTACTGCCGTCTCACAAGCTCAGATCTATGCTAGGGTATTCTTAGATTTCTGACTATACTAATGTAATGTAAAATCTATTAATTTTTTTATTCAAGTTTTGCAACAATTCATGGAGCAAACTATTCAAGCTTTCTGTGGAGGACACGTAACAAGTGTCGCAGCTAAACTCCCATCTCCTTTCTGCATTCAAAGACTCTTTCAGTTATTTTCATAGTTTTAAAAGCTCATTTTCTTAATTGTAATGCCCTGGGAAAATGTTCTTCCTCTCCCAGTAACTTTTTTTTTTTTAAACTTAAAAAAAGAAAAAAAAAATAGGGCTCAACAAATTTTCAACCTCTCGATAATGAAACGGTACTATGTGCCTTTATGCTTTTCAAAAGTAGACCTATATATTGAAAATGATTTTGCCTTCGTTCATTGTAAGAATTACTACATTATTACCTTGGTATCTCAAGGAACCTTTGGGGTAAAGGTACAAATTGGGAAAGTACAGTGGTGGCTTCAGTTGAGAAACTTTTACGAAGGAGGTCTGTATACACGTTAACTTTCAATGAACCCAAGAGTAACTTGAGTATTTGGCAGCAGGGAAAAAGCAGTTGCCTGTTATTTTGCAACATGCCTGTTGCTCCGAGTGATGGTCAGGACTCTTAGAAAGAATGCTAAAACCAGAGTGTGGAAGATAGGACCTTGATGCATCCGAAAGGCAGACTTTTTCAGTATCAAATAAGGAAAAACTGCTTCCCCAGGGGTGAACCTTAAGGGGAGTTATAGCCGGGTATCAAGTGGAAAATTGTGCATTCCTCCAGTGTCCTTCCAATTTTATTGCAGAATCCAGATTGATGTCTAATTTAAACTAAGTTGTCCATTTTTTCCATGACTTTTCAGAAACATTTCTTTTCCTTTGACTTAAGCTTAGTATTTTCAAGCAGACCAATTTTGCTATTCATACAGTTTGAGGAGAGGGAGCAAAGGAGGGGCTAAAAATAGAGCTTATAATGGAACCTGGGTATGTTCTTAACCATGGCGAGACACTTATCTGTCCATTATGTTGTTGACTAATGTTAACTTCTGTGCTGCCTTTGTAATGTATTACATTAAGCTAAATGAAGCTATTGTGTGATGTATCAAGATATAGTCACGTAGGTTGCCTGGCTATTTGCTCTTGCTAGTATTAGATGTGATGGACTTTAATAGCTGTGAAGGGCTCCTGGAGTTACTCAGATGAACAGTATATGGATTTGTGCCGCATCCTGGAGTCCTTACTTGCTCTAGACTTGCACCAGGTTCATGGGAAGTTGCAGAAGTGTAACAGCTACCTGGCCAGGCTCTTAAAAACCACCTGACTAGGTCCCCAAGTTGTAAATTCACCATTTTGATCATGAGCGTGGATGTGGGGGCCAGTGTCTGTACGGACGTGGTGAATGGGGGAGAAGACTTCTGCCCGTTCCAGTCCCGCAGCCGCTCTGCGGTCGGGGCTGTTGGAGGTGGGCACGCTGGCCGGCTGGAGGACCGCTCCCCTGGGCTGGAGTCTGGTCTCGCCTCCCCAGCTACAGCCCCAGCCGTTCGCCCTGGGGGGGACTGTGCTGCCCCAGCGCTCTGTGAGCAGGGAGATGAAAGGCATGGCTTGCCTTAAGAACTTCGGTTATCTGCGGGCGCATGTTAAAAATCTGTAAACAAGTGTTTACGTGAATGCCCCGCTGGCTCCAGGCAGGGTTTGCAGAGAGAGGTGATATCAATATTCGGCTGTCTCAAAACTCCTTCCGCTTGTATTCAAATCAAAACACCACCAAATGGCTCTTACTGTTTCAACCTAAAGTAGCAATATTACCCTGAACCGTGCTTTTAAGAAGTCCTTAAATATGGTTTTGCGAAGCGCAGGCTGTAGGAAGGTACAGATGCATGTCTAGACTGCCACAGATTGCTGATTTTTGTGTGAACGCTGGATTCTGCTTGCTAAGATTTCATTATGTTTTCCAAGCAAGGTTGTTACCTCTGTTACGTTAAGGTATGTATTTTATGCATATAGCAGTGGTTCATACGTGCAGTTTTCTGGTGCGCAGCACGTGCATAAGAGCTCTGCCTCTTGTTTATCAGGGTACGTTATGAAAGGCTGATACCAGTTCTCTATCAAGGTAGATCATGATTCCTACAAAGATAAGCAAGGAAATTTGAAATTCAGAGATTAGACTGCCTTTATTTCTGGTGGCACTGTAGTGACCCTCTGCCCCTGCAGGTGAATTCATACATCGTGCAGTTTAATATGTGCCGTGATGCTGGTAATCCTAAACTCTTGAATTTTCTAGTTCGCTTTTTTTTTGGTTTGCTTTTAAGTTCGCTCTAGTGCTGCAATGGTCCATAAATATTTGGGTTCCTTCTTCAGTTGTTGGTTTTGTTTTGTTTTGTTTTGTTTTTTCTTGAAAACAGTGTTTTCTTTAGAAGATTACTTAGAAGATTGAAAAATAAATTTCTTTAATATTTGTGGGCACATTTCTGTTGCTTTCTCAATGGTGTTTCTATAATGACAGCATGACTGGTTACTTTTAGAAATCATATGAAAACCAAGTACTCCTCAGTCTGTTGCCAAGCATTGTTCTTCAGTGTGTTTTACAAGAGGTACTTTTCTTGTTGTTTTTCATGTTAATAACGTGTTATTTCTACAGACATGTTGCTACTTCTTTTCTGCCTTCAGGAAAGCATTCGTTCATGAACAAAATACATCTATTTTTAGATGAAATCACCCATACAAACAAAGCAAATGGGGAGAAATGTCTGCGGACGCATTCATACGTGTTCAGCCACACGGTCAGCAACGTGGAGGTGTAGCCTTGTCAGCGGAGGGCTGACCCCGGAAGCAAGGTCTAGGGGATGGGAGTTGCGCTGGCAGGATTGTGCGTGTATCAGCCTAGTGCTCGTCAGGTTGTACGCTTTCATTCACAACGGGCTCTTGCTAATACGGTTTTTATTTTCTTGATGTGGCAGGCTCGCATACTTGATTGAATGAACTTTCAGCCAAGTTGCTGAGCAGAAGGTGGTTTATGACATAATCGCTCTGTATGTTGGTATATCTTTTATCATAATTGTTTTACATTGTTTTAAATAAAAGAACAAGAATAATAGAAGATGTTGCAGAAGGTGGATTTTTTTGTTCTGTTACTCATAATACTAAAAATGACCCCAGATCACTATCTTCTGAAAAAAACCAAAGAGATTTAGTTCCAAAAGTGGCTAATTTATATCGGTCTATACAATGAGCCAGCTAACGATGCTTAGTCTAGGGAGGCACAATGCTTTTATACTGTTTTCCCCCCTTTTTTATGAATAGAATTGTACAAAAAAGTTCCCATTGTGTAGTACTGTGAGTTTTGTACAACCATCTTTTATCAACAGATGGCAACCAGAACATGAAAAATAATTAAAAAATAAAATGAAAAGAAACCCAGAATGAATTAAAGTGCTTCTTTGCGTTCTGATCTGCATTTTTGGTTTAGAATTTTTATGGTGAATTGCCATATTATCTGTTATATCAGTTTACAATGAGGCTCCTATCAGACATAAAACAGATTTATAATACCATTAAAACACAATATCAAAGAATGAATAAGCAATTCAATAAAATT
>CM050661.1:19700280-19702780 GCA_027574665.1 Rhynochetos jubatus | reverse complement strand
ATTTTACTGGGGGAGGATCACCAAATACCATAGAAATTTTGGAGCGAGAGTGAGAATTACAAAGGCGTCAGCTGTAACAAAGCAGAGCGCAGATTGCTAAATGAGCCAGTTGGGAGATACCTTTGATGATGAGGCAGGGTTTGGTGCCTGCACACAAATCTGTGTTGATTTAACTAAAGCCGTGTTTTTAAACCAGTTTCACTCTGGCCATTTTTGTAGCAATATAGTACAACTTGCATTGTGTTAAGTCAAAATAGGGCGTTCTTGTACCGAAATAAGGTTGGTGCTTGCTGCTGTAGCTGGTTAGAAATAAATCTTAGCTGGAGAGGTGCTGATGGATGTGCGTTCAGATCTGAGGAATGCTCCCTTTGCCTTTTAAAAAGGCTAAGCAGGTAAACAGAGGAAAAGAGTGTCTTTGTGGAATAGGGTTAAACCAGGCAGTTTGTCCATCCTTGTCCGAGGGTAGAGCCTCATGCCAAGGAGAGACGTCTCCATTCACCAAGGCCAGCTCTTTCCTTTAGGATCACCATGGCATTGTTCACTTATCTGCCTCTCAAAAGAGGGTCAGACACCTCTGTCGTGGGGATAAAATAAGTTGGGGGAGTGTTTGGACCTGAATGCCTGCTCACAAGGTATTCGTGGGGCTTGTGGTGCAATTTTGTCTCTGTTGAGGGCCTCCCTTAGAGATACAACCCTAGAAATAAGATACGTTGTGTGCTTTTTGATTGTACCCTAGAAGAGATAAAGGAGATAATACTGATAAAAACCAAGGATGCTTGTTTTCACGTGTTTAATGTTTCTTGCTGAGTGTTGTATGGAGTTAACTTCCAAGAGGTTCTCTGTATAAAAGCAGGCTACATCCTTGATTGGTTTTGAAAAGGGGGAATAGGTGTGGATTGTCCAGGTGACTCTGCAGCAGTGCTTGGTTCGTACCTATTCTGGCTCCCTTCTTTGCTGAGGGTTTCTGGACAGTAGAAACTCAAATGGGAGAAATTAGGGGTCTGTGCATCTTTCCTCCTTTTGGCATGTGTTACTAAGAAGCTAAACTTCGTAATAAGGAAATCTACTTGAAAGAACTGTGCAATGTTGAGGGCACAGTTTTGTGATGCATTAGAAGAGTAACGTACACGACTGCAACGGGAATCCTTGCTAAATGTACTTGAACTTTAAGTCCTACCATCCACTTTCTTTGTAGTAGTCTTAATTTTGTGAGAAAAAGGTGTAGATGTTTTCCATCTTCAAAAAATGCCTTACAAATCCAATTCTTTATTTTTGTTTCCAATATTCCTTTGTTGATGCTTCTGACTGATACCAAGATCTCTTGAGTTTTTCTCTGTAACCATGTCCAAGGAAAACGTAGTAGTTTTCAGTTGCCCTCTTTGTAGGGATCCGTCTTCAGGGAACTGTGGGGTTTTGGCCTTTTTCAAGCCACTCCCAACTTTGATATGAGATATTTTCCCCATTTTCCTTATTGTGAAAATTTTCTCGGCCACCAGAGAGGCTCCATTTTGTCCAGGTTGCTTTTTTTGGTGAGGAGACCAAGTATATTGCAAAGACGGCAGACGGCGTGTGTTTCTGTGGAAGAACATGCCGCTCTTCCCTTGTTTTAAATGCTTTTTTAATATTTTAGGGCTTGTCTACAGAGAGAGATTATATCACGTTATGGTAGGGTGGGAATTTAAAGCAGCAATTTTGAAATGAATTAAATTAATTCAGAATAAAACATTCCTGTTCTGGCACAAATTAATCATGAATAATTAATTACAAATAATTAATGAGGAGTAACTATTCGGTATTTACAAGCCCTTAACAGTTTTAGTTCTCTCTCAGCATCACTGTCAGAGATCTGTTTACTGGCAGCAGCACCTCATGCCTGCGTCAGAGCAAGTAGAACAAGTACCAAATGAAGGTACATAGATTTTTGTATCATCTCTTGTAGGCGGCTGTTCTGGCACTCAAGGAGGTCAACAGTACGTGTGATTTTGCTCACTAGCCATCTTGGTTTTGCAGAGTCTCCCCACAGTGAATGCTTGTAGTGAATTTACAGACCAACTGTCACGTATTTTGCAATAGGAAACGGATAATTAATTTTGTGAATGTTTCTGTGCTGTTGTGCGAGTGTGTCGTGGAGACAGAGCGGGTGTCAGGTGCTGTCCCCCACGACCGAGGGCAGAGGGACTTGCGTGATGGGGCAGCAGGAGGGCTAGCGGTGGGTGTCGGGTGCTGTCCCCCACGACTGTGGGCAGAGGGACTTGCGTGATGGGGCAGCAGGAGTGCCAGCGGTGGCCTTTGCTGTGGCTTTTGTCTTCCGGCACGGCGCGTTGCATATTGCCGTGTCCCTCTCCCTGGCAAAGGCTGAGGAAAGTGTCGTGAACGCGAGCTGGCGGAAGATTGCATGTGGGAAGGGGAGTTTCAGCCAAGAGGTTGTAAAGAGGTTCAGGCCAGTGGCCAAACAGAGCTTGTTCGGGTATGCAGGCTCACGTGGGCACAGAGATACCAG